>AWWV01009326.1:0-13058 GCA_001974805.1 Corchorus capsularis | reverse complement strand
AAAAAATTAGGGGGCCATGGTATAATAATACCACCCCTATTTGGGGTTTGCAAGATTTTAGGGGGGGGCGATGGCCCCTGCCTGCCCCCCTATAAGTCCGCCCCTGGGTT
Source organism: Corchorus capsularis (assembly GCA_001974805.1). Taxonomy (NCBI): domain Eukaryota; kingdom Viridiplantae; phylum Streptophyta; class Magnoliopsida; order Malvales; family Malvaceae; genus Corchorus; species Corchorus capsularis. The sequence goes on along the minus strand of AWWV01009326.1, from coordinate 12,948 downwards.
TAACCCTTAACTTGGTCTCCAAGTTGGACTAAAAGTCTTCATAGAACCAAAACTTAAGTGAAAATCGGATCCTGAAATTTTCGGGAATCGTGCAGAGACTTCAAAAGCAATTTCGGGCTTTAAAACGACAAAACTGGGCTTCTGACTTCAAAAGCAAAGTTGTAGATCTCAGAGTCCTATTTTCATTGCCTACTCACGGGGCTAATTTGGAGGTCTGAGCATAAAGTTATGGCCTTTTTACCGAGACTGCGCTGAATCCTAATCCAACTAGAACTAGTATGCGGGAATATGCGAGAATTGGATATTTCCTTGGGCTTGTGCGGCACTGATTAGGATGTTAACTCCAATTGTGGGCTCATATGAGCTGAGTATTATCCCATATAAAATATCCAAAAATCAAATGCTTCCGTGCTTATAAGAACCATGGGAAATGGATGCAAGCCGCTCTATTAATGCATCAACGAAAGCTTGTGTTAAAAGGACATTCTTTCCTGTTAAACCCTCTGTTGGAGTTCATCTAAACTTTTCTTTCTGGTGGAACCAATCTGGATTTTCTTTTTTCAAGAGGCAATCTATTGAGTAAATACTTTCCAACTGTTTGATTACAGCTGTAAATGATCTTTACTATTTTGTTTAGGAATTCAAAAATATTTTTTTGAATTAACCATATGATCTTCTTGGTTATACTTAGAATACTACATCCCTTGCTTTTATGGAGGATACTGACCTAAACAAGAATGTTGTACCTGTCACAAACTTCATCTTGAAGGTTGGAAGCCCTCAACAACATCCTTTGTTTGTTCTTCCTGAAGAACCTGAACCACAGAGTCCTCCTACTCCAGAGCATCCTGATTCTGATACTGAGGTATTAATTTAACCTCTTTTAGCTCTCAACACTGAATTCATCAATCATATCTGTTAATTTTAGTTTTTAACTAAATGACAGGAGATGATGATTGAGGAAGAAGAATTGGGTGAAAGGGATATGGCTGTTATAGTGCCACACTTGACCTGATAGACTTTCTCTATTCTAAAGTTTTCTTAATTTTATTGTAACATTTCGTTTTGTTTATGTAACAAATTCTATGTTCTGTTAATTTGGAACTTGTTGAAACTACAACTTTCTTGTATGTTTCTCTCTTATATATATGAATCATTTGACTACAAATTTCTTGTAAGTCAACTGTCATTCACATTTATTCTTCTCCAAAGTTATCCTACACACTAGGGACATACAACTTAAGATGCTTGCCATTCATGTTTCTAGGATGATCAATCCTATCCAAGTCCTGTAAATGATAAGCGTTTCCTCCTACTACCTTATTGACTTGAAAAGGACCTTCCCAATTAGGAGACCATTTACCATTTTTAGGATCATTAACCCTTAATGGCAATATTGTTTTCCAGACCAAATCACCATTTTTAAATGACTTAGGTTTCAGCTTTTTATTATATGCTTTAGCCACTTGTAGTTTCTGTTTTTGCATATTTTCAAAAGCTTGAATCCTTGTTTCATCTAACTCTAACTTTTCTAAATGCATCAATTCTGCATACTCTTCTGGTAGCAGTTCATTTTGAATCTGAACTCTCAAAGACTTTAAATTTATCTCAACTGGCAACACAGCATCATGTCCATAAACTAAAGCATAAGGTGTTATGCTTGTTGCTGTCTTTTTAGATGTTCTAAAAGCCCATGGAGTTTCTGGCAATAATTCTGGCCATTTGTTTGGTTCATCTGTAATCATTTTCTCCAAAATTTGGCCATTGGCCTGAGCAAAATATGGTGTTGAATGCACAAGCTTAATACCAAATATAGACAAATAACCTTTTAGAGTATCTCCAAAAACCTTTGTCTGATCTGTGGTAATTGTTTCTGGTATTCCAAATCTAAATAAAATTTTCCTTTTTATGAATTCTATCACATCATCTGTATTTATTGACTTATAAGATGCTGCTTCAGTCCATTTTGGAGTCTAAAAAATGCTTCCAAAATTTGGTGACTTCGATTGACCTAAATGTCCGATCAAATTATTCAAGTGTCGATTAAAAGGTTGTTCCATGATCTACGACTTTGAAAAAGGACCTGAAAGTCTAATTTGGGTCTTACCTAAATTTGATTTTATTATATAATTTTTATTCATAGCAAATACAACAGCTATAAGATTAATCAATCCTAAAGATAACTACACAAAATCAACTATCATTACAGCTTGTACCTATATGTTCACAATTAAATATTCCCTCCCTTCACAACTCTGGCATGGAGCGCGGGTCCTGAGACTAGTTTATTGTAAAAGTATTAGTAGTTATAATTGTGCCAACTATAGTAGGATATTTAACCAAAAAAAAAACCTATAGTAGAATTATTTGGTGGTAACAATTTGGTAGAACATGTAGAACATGTACATTGTAACATTACTCCTAATTAACCAAGCAAGTAAAAAAAAAATCCTAGATAGCTAGCTTTTTTAAAAAAATTGTTAGCCACCTAAAGTAGGACAATTTGATAGAACTTGTAACATTACTCTTAATTAACCAAGCAAGTATTCCCTAAAAAAAATTAACCAAGCAAGTAAAAAAAATAAAGTTTTCCTAGCTAGCTAGCTTTTTATAAAGTGTTAGAAATTGTTTGAAAAAAAAAAACCTAAAACGTTAAAGAAAAATGTCTTTACCATGAAGTATGAACCAATGGAAGGTTTACGGTTGGTTCCGTAGTAATTCAATTTTTAATTTTGAAAAATTCAAAAATATAAATTATTCATTTATATTAATTAAATAATAATAATAATAATAATGTTAAATGACTAAAAATATATCAATTAAAAATTATTATAATACTAAGTATTTTAGAAATTTCCTAATTAAGATTTTTGAGTTCGTACTTTTATAAATTACTAGTAATTTGCCACACGTATTCCACACGTGGGGTTGAAGTTTTGATTAAAACATATTTGAAGTTAAAAGTTGTGAAATATAATGTGAATGCTAATTTTGAAAAGATTAAATTTCTCTAAATTTTTACAAATTATTGAGAATAAATTAATCAAATTTTTGTTACATATTTTTAAATTAATTATTAATTAAATCAAAACAAGATTTAAATACTCGTAAAAACAAATCCTCAAATCAAATATGCTTGTGATTTGATTAGATAATATAGATATTTCAAGGAGTCTCAGCGCCAAAAACCATGTAAAACTTAGTCAGGCCCCGATACGCGTTTTTAGCCAAAAAACATGATAGTAAAAAAGACCCGAAAGATTTTTCCTCAATTTTTGGCAAAAGTACTCATAAAATATATAAAATTCAACTCCAAAAAGATTGGAGGACTTTCACGCTTTTAATATCATTTTTTTCATATTTTTTCTGAATTAATCTCTAATTAAATCGAAACAAGATTCAGATGCACGTAAAAACAAATCCTTAAATCCAATGTGGCTGAGACTTGATTAGAGGAATAAAGATATTTTAAGGAGTTTCAGTGCCAAAAATCATGCAAAACAGAACCGTGGCTCCAGACTGCGTTTTTAGCCAAAAACCGTGATGTAACATACATGTTTTCGGCTAAAATTTGGCAAAAATTGATCCGAAAGATATTTCCTCAATTTTTGGCTAAAATACACATAAAACATGTATAATTCAACATCAAAAAGATTGAAGGGCTTTTAACGCTTCTAATATTTTTTTCCAATTTTTTCCAAATTAATTTCTAATTAAATCGAAACAAAATTCAGATTCTCAGAAAAACAAATCCTTAAATCCAATGTGGCTGAGATCTGCTTAGATGAATATAGATATTTCAAGGAGTCTTGACACCAAAAATCATGCAAAACTGAGAATGCATTTTTAGCCAAAAACCGTGATGTATAGGTGATTCATCTCACCTTAAAGATAGAAATTCAGAATTATTATCAAATTTAAGATGCAAAAAGTTAACAGATTTTAAATGGTACAAAGATGTTTTTATGACTAGAGTAATGCAAAGATCTGACAACCAACAACCCTTTTGGAAAGAAAAATTTCTAGCAGGACTCCCTAATCTTTTAGGAGAAAAAGTTAGAAACCAAATTAGAGAAAATTATAAAGGAATAATTCCTTATGAAAAACTCACATATGGAGAATTAATTAGTTTTACCCAAAAGGAATGATTAAAAGTGTGTCAAGATTTAAAATTACAAAAATAACTTAAAAAGAAAGATATATTTGCAAAAAAGAATTAGGATCATTCTGTCGTCAATTTGACATCAGAGATGAACATCCATTTTCATTTTCAAAAACTTGTTGCCCTTCTAAACCAAAACAAAGAAAAAACAATAATACTATTGAATATTATAAAAAACCAAGATACAAAAAATATAAGAAAAAAAAAAGAAACAACAAGAATCTTTTAATAAACCAGATAAAATAATAAAGTGTTATCGATGTGGAAAACCTGGACATATATCAAAATACTGTAGGATTAAGAGAAAAATTAATAATTTAAATTTAGATGAAGATATTGAACAAAAAATTAATGAAATCCTTTTAGAATCTTCATCTTCCGAACAAGATACATCAACAGAATCAGAAAATTTACACATTGATGAATTACATTCAACATCAGAATCTTCTAACGAAGAATCTGCAATAAATATGTTAACCAAAGACCAGGAATTTATAATAGAAGTTATTGATAAAATTCAAGATCCAGATCTTAAAAGAGAATATTTGTTAAAATTAAAACATTTAATAAAGAAAAAGAAAAAGAAGTGGTTTCTAATCCTTCGCAAATGTATAACTTACAAGAAATAATTTTTAATAAATATGAAAACACAAAACCTAGACAAATTACAAATTCAGAATTACAAATAGAAATAAAAGAAATTACAAAAGAACTTTTACATTTAAAGAATGAACAACAACAAATGAAAAAACACATACAAGATATAAAAAATAAAGATAAGCATGAAACTTCTTCTGAAGAAGAACTTGAACTTGAAGAAAAAACACAAGAGTATATGATGATGCTTACAGAAGTGTCAATCCAAAGATATTTAATAAAAATAAATTTAGTAATAAAAAATGAATTCTCTATACAAATGATAGCCCTTTTTCGATACAGGAGCTAATCAAAACTGTATAAGAGAAGGAATAATCCCAACAAAGTACTATGATAAAACATCTGAAAGCCTTAAAGTAGCGAATGGTAAAAAATTAAAAATTACTTACAAAATCCCTAATGCAGAAATTTATAATAAAGGAATTAAATATCAAACATGTTTTTTAATGGTAAAAGATATTACTCAAGATGTTATCTTAGGAACCCCATTTATTTCACTACTCAAACCTTATAAAGTTACAGAACACTCAATTACTTCTAAAATTTTAAACACAAAAGTTGAATTTCCTTTCTTAGAAAAACCCAAAATAAGGAATTTAATTTACTAAAATCATTATCTATTCACAATAGTCAAATAAACAATATAATAAACTGTAAACATAAACAAATTTCTTTTTTGCAAGAAGAAATAAGTTTTCAAAAACTAAATGAACAGTTACAAAAAAGAGAAATTATGAAAAGAATCAACCAGATAAAAGAAGAAATAGAATCATCACTATGTTCAGATATCCCCAACGCATTTTGGGATAGAAAGAAACATGTAGTAACGTTACCCTACGAAAATAACTTTGATGAAAGACAAATTCCTACAAAAGCAAGACCAATCCAAATGAATAAAGAAATGGAAGAATTTTGTAAGAAAGAAATTCAGGATCTTTTAAACAAAAAATTAATAAGGAAAAGTAGCTCTCCTTGGAGTTGTTCAGCATTTTATGTTATAAAAAATTCAGAAATAGAAAGAGGAACGCTAAGATTAGTTATTAATTATAAACCCTTGAATCAAGTATTAAAATGGATTAGGTATCCAATACCTAATAAAAAAGATTTATTACAAAAACTTTGTAATGCAAACTTTTTTTCAAAATTTGATATGAAATCAGGATTTTGGCAAATCCAGATCAAAGAAGAAGAAAGATATAAAACAACTTTCACAGTTCCATTTGGACAGTAGAAATGGAATGTAATGCCGTTTGGTTTAAAAAATGCCCCTTCTGAATTTCAAAGAATAATGAATGATATTTTCAATCCATACTCTCAATTTACAATCGTCTACATTGATAATGTATTAGTTTTCTCAGAAACCTTGGACAAACATTTCAAACATCTACATATCTTCATTAAAATTATCAAAAATAATGGTCTAGTTATTTCCAAATCTAAAATAAATCTATTTCAAACAAAAGTTAGATTTTTAGGCCATTATATTACTCAAGGCACCATTAATCCAATAGAAAGGTCTATAGAATTTGCTAGCAGAATTACAGACAAAATCCTGGACAAAATCCAATTACAAAGATTTCTAGGAAGTTTGAACTATGTCATAGATTTTTATCCAGGACTTAGCAAATTATGTAAACCCTTATATGATAGATTAAAAAAGAAACCACAACCCTGGACTGATATCCATTCAAATATTGTATCCCAAATTAAAAAACAAATAATTAATTTAACCTGCTTACATCTAGCAGACCCTTCGTGCCCAAAAATAGTTGAAACAGATGCTTCAGAAATAGGATATGGAGGAATCCTAAAACAAGTCAAAAATGGGAAAGAACAAATAGTGCAGTTTACCTCTAAGCATTGGAATCCAACTCAGCAAAACTATAGTACCATTAAAAAAGAGATTTTGTCGATTGTTTTATGTATTACCAAATTTCAAAGTGATTTATTAAAACAAAAATTCCTCTTAAGAATTGATTGCAAACCAGCAAAAGAAGTTTTACAAAAAGATGTTCAAAATATTGCTTCCAAACAAATTTTTGCAAGATGGCAAGCTATTTTAAGCATATTTGATTTCGAAATTGAATATATTAAGGGAGAATCTAATTCTTTACCCGATTTCCTCACCAAAGAATTTTTGCAACATGCCCCCCAAACTGAGAGATAAAGGCAAAGGGAAGATGCAAGAAGCATCGACCCAAAAACCAATTTCAACAAAACAGATTAAATCATGGTCCGAAATCATTAAGGCAGAAGCAATTGAAGATACTTCTTCATCAAAATCATCAGCTGGTCCATCATTCCAGGATGCACAGGACCCAAATGAGATTTCATCTCAAATCAAAAAATGGGTTGAGAACCTTTCTCGATCCCCAGAAGTGGCATTAGCACTAGCACAAATGAAGGATGAAAGTCCTTTTCAAAAAATTAGTGCTGAAGCTGCAAAAATTTCAAAAAATAGAGAGATTATTTTACACAAACCAAAATCTCTCACAAATGTTTCAAAACAATTATCTCTTCAAGAGATTTTCCCAAAACAAATTGCAATTTCTAAAAATTCCATTCAAAAAAGTTCACAGTATTTTCCAAATAAAAATGTGGAATACATCTATGTGGTGGAGGATGATTTTAATCCCTCTGAAAAACCTCCACATATTTTAGCAAAACAAATTTTTAATGAACAACATTTTGTTCCACAGCATGTGGCAAAAACACCTGAATTTTACACAAATATTTTGATACAAACAGGATCAGTAAATTTCAAACATTACACTGATTCTAAAGATCCAAATTTTATCACCCATTCTACAGCCCAAATTATTAAAGTCCTCAGACCAAAAGATTGGGAACAAAATCCATCAACCTTGCTAAAATTCCCAACCTCATTCTCCATAAAAATAAACCATTGCACTCATTTTTCATATTGGGATTATATCACCGCCTGGTATGTAGCGTTTCAAATGAATAACAAACATATGCGACATTCCTGACTCATATATTTCAAATATGGATCCCAATACAAATTCCCCAATTGGTTTCAAAAATGGTGGACCTGGTATGGACCATCACCTGAAATTTTACCCCCAAAAATGAAAAACCTTTGGTCCAAATTTTTTTGTCAAATACCAACCTGAACCAGATCAAAAACACCTTTACCAAACCATCCATTTTTTCACCAAATTAAATATCTCCTGGATTGTTTCATGGAGTTATGATTATGAATTTGATGAATGTCTCAATATAACATCCTTGATTAGTGTTTTCAAAACCAAATGGTGGGACAAATTCAATGAAGAAAAATATGACGCAAACTACTTGGATAATTTCTTTACACAAAATCCAAGTCTTTGTAAATCTGCATCTCCAAACAAAGACATAGCCAGATTTCTCCAAGTAAAATCTAATGCTAGTACTATACTAGCACAAGCAAAAACCAAAAAAAATACAAGAAGCTTATGGCAGAAATGCTAAGTTCAATGAATTCTGATTCTGAAACAGAGGAAGAGGAAGAAGCATCCCAAACATCATCAGAAAGAACTGTGGATCTGACAGAAGACTCTACTACAGTCAGGATCACTAAAACCAGGAAGAAAAAATAGATTTCAATTAAAAAAAAAAGGAAAAAGTTGGATGAAATAATGGTCTGCAAAAACCATTATGGAGAAATCTCTGCAAAAATTGTCTCCAATTATGTCAATAATGCAAGACGAACTCATTGGATGAAGATAAAGTAAATGGTCTGCAAAGTTATCCCAATTATGAAGGAATCTCTGCAAAAATTGTCTCCAAGGCAAAAATATGTCAATAGTGCAAAGTAGAATTATTGATTGTATTGAGAAAATTGTATTGAGTGACGGAGCTCTCCCTCTATAAAAGCTCCAGAACGAAATGTAGGTAGGAAGCTCAAAATTTTCATACAAAGAAATAAAAGATCTTCATACTTTCTTCCAATTATATTCTACAAATTTTTATCCAAACTTTACTTTAAAATTATTGATCGAGCTAAAATTATGCATGTTTTTATAGCTATTTTTATATACTTTTTGCTACTTTTATATGTGGTTTTACCCTATTTTGCTAGTATTTGTGTTTTTAGGTCTTGAAGACGAGAAAAGTGAAAACTTATTGTTTTTCACTCTTTTTGGAGCTATTTTAGTGACTTTTTACTAAACTATGGACTTAGCCATTTGGAATGAAGATTTGAAGATGCGAAGTTCGTGATTGAAGATATTTTGAAGATTTCAAGACAATTGAAGAATTAATTCAAGAAGTAAAAATTGAAGATTTGGAGCTTATATTTGCAAAGGATTGAAGCCAAGCCCAGAAGAAGCCCTAAAGTTGAGGATTTTTTGGATTATTTATATGGGAATATACTCAGCCCATATAAACCTATAATTGGAGTTAAAATCCCAATTTGTAGGCCTAATATCCAAAAGAATATCCAAATCCCGTAATAATCCCGCAGATTTGCGATATAAGCCCGGTTTCAGCGCAGTCTTCGTAGAAAGGCCATAACTTTCTACTCAGATGTCCGTTTTAAGCCCATGAGTAGCCGTTGGAAAGCTAACTCCGAGATCTACAACTTTATTTTGAGGTGCAAAGCCCAGATCTGCCATATTCAAGCCAGAATATCAAGTCGAAGTTTCTGCAGAAATCCAGAAAATTCCAGGATCCTATTTTGACTTGGATTCTACTCTAGGATGACACCTAATCCAACTTGGAGTCCAAGTTAGAGCTAAACCGTCCTACCCTTATTCCTTCACTATAAATAGCCACCTCCTGTATCACAAATCACATACTTCATATACTTTTACACAATTACACTAGATATAGTTTTATTCTCTTTTTCTACCTTTCTTTAGTTTATGTTTTTCTCTAGTTTTAGAAGGGGGAAGTCGACACCCTCTCTAGTCATAGAGGGGTGCGATGTCCCTACGTTTTCAAGGGGGAGAAATTGTTCCTCCTTTGCTCTGTAAGTATTCTTATGACTCTCATGGATTTTCCTAAGTCCATGAGTAGCTAAACCCTCAATACTTCTGATCCTTTGGTGAATTCAATCAATTGATTATGGTGAGATTTCTATACTTATAATTTTGTGTTAAGTTCTTGATGATAGTAGTCAAAACCCTAAAATAATTTTATGATTCTGAATCTTATTTGAGTTATGTGGCCACTAACGATGTAAGAGGAAGATATATGGCTAGATCAAGCTTAGAATTAATCACTCAAGTTTGATTGTTTGTAGCAAATTAGGTTTGTTTAATCGCTGCTTAATGGGTATTTGTCTATTGGAGGGCGAGAAATTTCTCTTCGTATGGTTCTACTTTGTAGGCATGTGTGTAAAATTAATTAATCTTAATGCTTTGTTCTCAAGTGATCTTTAAGCCCTAAGAAAGTAATTGATTGCTGAAGGAATAAAAGGGATAACTGCAGCTTTAACCGGCCTCTTATCTAATATACATATTGGGAAGCTATATCAGTTGTCAGTCAAGAATAAGATGCTTAATTCACCTTTTAAGTCGATGATCCATAGTTAATTTGATTGAATCATACCATCGGAGAAGAAGTATGCTTTATAATTATTGTTTGCTTTATTAATTTGCTTTAGATTTAGATTTAGATTTAATTTTCTTTGCTTTATTTTTAGTTTAATTGTTTTCTTTATGATTGATATAATTAATCCCCTGTTTTCTAATTGATTTTTGGAAAAGATTTTTCTCTATTTTCTTCTTTCATCACATAACCCTTCTCTGTGGGATTCGACCCCTACTTGCCCTAGCTATTTTAGTTAGTTTATTGTGGGGATTATTTTTATGGTCATTGACGACACGATCAATTATTCTCTCAAACTGTTTCAATTTTATAGTTCCTAAATTTTATAATTATTCTACTTCCGATCAAAGACAAAGAAATAAAAGATCTCCATACTTTCTTCCAATTATATTCTCCAAATTTTTATCCAAACTTTACTTTAAAATTATTCTCTCAAAGTGTTTCAATTTTATAGTTCCTAAATTTTATAATTATTCTACTTCCGATCAAAGACAAAGAAATAAAGATCTCCATACTTTCTTCCAATTATATTTTCCAAATTTTTATCCAAACTTTACTTTAAAATTATTCTCTTAAACTGTTTCAATTTTATAGTTTCAATTTTATAGTTCCTAAATTTTATAATTATTCTACTTCCAATCAAAGTTCCTATCCTCAGATCCACGGGATTGTCGTACATGGTTTCGGCCAAAAACTGTGATGGTACACCATTTTGGCTAAAATTTTGCAAAAATTGCCTCGAAAGTTATTTCCTCAATTTTTATCCACAATACTCATAAAAATTGTATAATTCAATGTCAAAATATTGAAGGACTTTTGACGTTTCTAATATCATTTTTCTTATTTTTCTGAATTAATTTCTAATTAAATCGAAACAAGATTCAGATGATTTTAAAAACAAATCCTTAATTCCAATGTAGCTGAGATTTGATTAGATGAATATAGATATTTCAAATAGTCTCGGAGGAAAGAAAAATCATGCAAAATTGAGTCGGGTCCTCGAAACGCGTTTTTAGGCAAAAACCATGATGATTAACACGATTTCGACTAAAATTTTGCAAAAATTAACACAAAATATTTCCCCTCAAATTTTTGCTAAAATACTCATAAAAATATATAATTCAACGCCAAAAAGATTGGAGGACTTTTCACGCTTTTAATGTCGTTTTTCATATTTTTCTAAATTAATGTCTAATTAAATCGAAACAAGAATATTTAGATGCTCGTAAAAACAAATTTTTAAATCCAATGAAGTTGAATTTTGATTAGATAAATATGGATATCTCAAAGAGTCTTGGCGTCAAAAATCATGCAAAACTTAGTCGGGGCCCTAAAACACGTTTTTAGCCAAAAAACCGTGATGATTATTACACGATTTCGACTAAAATTTTGCAAAAATTGACTCGAAAGTTATTTCCTCAATTTTTAACCACAATACTCATAAAAATTATATAATTCAACGTCAAAAGATTAAAGGGCATTTCAGTCTTCTAAAATTGTTTTTCCTATTATTTTTTGAATTAATTTCTAATTAAACGAAACAAGCTTTAGATGCTCTTAAATCCAATGTAGCTGAAATTTGATTAGATGAATATGGATATCTGAAAGAGTCTTGGCAGCCAAAAGCTGTGATGGTTAGTACACAAATTCGGCTAAAATTTTGTAATAATTGACACGAAATATATTACCTAAATTTTTGGCAAAAATACTCATAAAAAATATATAATTTAACGCCATAAAGATTGAAGGAATTTTGACTTTTCTAATATCGTTTTTCCTATTTTTCCGAATTAATTTTTAATTAAATCGAAACAAGATTCAGATACTTTTAAAAACAAAACCTTAAATCCGATGTAGCTGAGATTTGATTAAATGAATATAGATATTTCAAGTAGTCTCGGAGCAAAAAAAAATTCATGCAAAATTGAGTCGGGTTCTCGGAACGCGTTTTTAGCCAAAAACCGTTATGGTTAATTAGTACACGATTTCGACTAAAATATTGAAAAAATTAACACGAAATATTTCTCCTCATTTTTGGCTAAAATACTCATAAAAATATATAATTCAACGATTTTAATATCGTTTTTCATATTTTTCTGAATTAATTTCTAATTAAATCGAAACAATATTTAGATGCTCGTAGAAAAAATTATTAAATCCAATGTAGCTTAAATTTCATTAGATCAATATGGATATCTCAAGGAGTCTTGATGTCAAAAATCATGCAAAACTGAACCGGGGCCCATGAACGCTTTTTTAGTCAAAAATTGTGGTGGTTATTACACAATTTCGGCTAAAATTTTGAAAAAATTGACCCGAAAGATATTTCCTCAATCTTTCGCTAAAATACTCAAACAAAATATATAATTCAACACCAAAAAGATATTTGAAGGGCTTTTGACGTTTCTAATATCGTTTTTCCTATTTTTCCGAATTAATTTCTAATTAAATCGAAACAAGATTTAGATGCTTTTAAAAACAAATCCTTAAATCCAATGTAGCTAAGATTTCATTAGATGAATATATATATATATATATATATATATATATATTCGAGTAGTCTCGGAGCAAAAAAA
>AWWV01009325.1:0-50889 GCA_001974805.1 Corchorus capsularis | reverse complement strand
GTATGACATAAAGCCCTGGAAATGTATGACCTGGGAATTCTCTTTTCTTTGGCTTCACTTTAATATAGGGGAGATAAATTAGAGGAATTAGAACTTTGGTTTTAGCTTTGATTTGAAACTTTAGATAGTACACGGATGAGACATTATTGTTAGAAAGCGAGCCTTCGGATGTATATCCAAAAGACAAAATTCTTTGTCTTTACCTTTGTATTCCTATTTTACATTACCCAATATTTTTGTTTTTCCAACTTTACCTTAATGCTTGAATTATTTGATAAAAAATGATTTAAAGATATTAAAGTTCCTAAAGTAATCAACCGGATAACTACAATACCAATACCAGTTTTGCCTATTGAGTCTCTATAAAGATTTTATCGACTGTGTTTCTCATTATAAGACACTTCTTTGATTATAGTTCATCTTCTTATAAGTAATTATAAGTAACTATAAATAAGAAATTTGATAATCAAAATGACTAGCTAAGAGCATGTTTGGCATTGTTGCCAATTTGTGTTTTTTGTAGCCAATTCCTAATTTTGGAAACAAATCACGTGGAAATGTGTTTGATATGGTGTTTTTGTTTTCAATAATTTTGGCAACAAAGCCCATGTTTCCAAAAAAGTTGAAAGCAAGATTTTATTGTTTCTAACATTTTCCAAAACATTATGGAAACACAAAACACGGAGCTACAGTAACTTTTAATGAGAGCCGACCTTCGAATCCTAGCTAGCACAAGTTTTATGGTTTTTTTAATCCATGTTTTCTACAGTCCCGTATTTTTATATTTTCCCCTTACTTCAAAATCTCCAACTCTCTTCTTTGACGCAAGTTAGGATTCTTTTTCCTATTTCCTCTCTTTTCTAATTTTCTTCAAAACTCTTCACACGCAGGTTATGAGAAATCTGTTTTCATTACTTCTTTTTCTTTTGGCCATAAATTTCTAATAACTTATGTAGATGAAATTTAAGTTGGATTTTTATATCAGAGGAAACTGATTGATTTTTGGATGTTTAGACCTTTATTGATTGGCGGTGGTGGATTTGAAAGCGATTACTTCAGACTTTCTTCTAGGAGTGGTTCTCAGATTTAGGCTTTCATTACAACTGTCAACTTTCACACCTCTTAATACTGGACCCGAATTGACATAGAAGAGTTGCATATTTGAGGAATTATTATGGGTTGCATAATTGCGGGCAAATATTATAGTGAATTAAATTTCTATTATGATGAAAAATGAAATGCTCTATGAATACAATTTTATGTTTTTGTAAAGTATTAATCAATACAATTAAGTACTTTGATAATAATCCCATAAAAAAGTAGAACTTTGGTAAATGAATTGAAATAAGGAATTGAGAAAAGACTGATTACAAAAATTTGCAACACTATACTACCAACCAAACGTTTTTTATGTTTTGAATTTTATACAACATACAACAAAATTGTTTATCCAAACATGTTTTTGTTTTCAAAAAATTGACAACGCAGCAAAAACAAAACAAAAAAACAGAAAAATGAAAACGATGTTGTTTTTGTTTCCTGTTGTCTGTTGTCAATTTTCTGTTTTTGAAAACAAAACTGTGAAAACATGTTTGGTAGCCGGTTTCTGATTTCAAAAATTTTGGAAACAGAATCAATGTTTTGGAAAAGTGGAAGCAAGAATTTTATGTTTTCATGTTTTTCCAAAAACACAGAAGCACAGTGATGAACAGTAACTTACATACATTTTTACCATTTTTTAAAAACATTTTTATTTATAAACATACAACAATATTGTATATCCAAACATGTTTTTGTTTTCAAAAAATTGACAACGCAACAAAAATAAAACGAAAACGGAACCAAAAAAAATTAAAAAAAAAACGAAAACGATGTCAAAGGACAGACTTCAAGATTATTAAATTGGTTGATAGTACTATTTATTTTATATAATCATTATAGTTTTTCTTAATCTTAGATTAAAAAAATTGGAAACCTTCACCGATATTAATAATTAATGAAAGTTTACTAACATAACTAAGTATGTAAGATTATTGAGTGTGTTGATAACATCATTATTGTTTCGATAACCTTCAAATCTTTTTAGTAACCTTAATTAGATACGGAAATTAGTAATCTCTATTATTGAAAAGATGTCACTTAGTAATCATTATCGATAAAAATGGTAACCTTCATTACAGATAAAAATGTTACTAAAAATTACAACGGATGAAAGTTTAGTTATTTCTTTATAGCATTATTATGTTTTGTTTTTTATAACCTTTGTTACTTTTTCAGTTACCTTAGATAAAAAACTTAGTAACCAATATTACTAATAAAGTAAGGTTCTAAAATTAGTTGGTAAATAATATATTTATAGATGACTATTGCAACCTTATTAATAAGCTTAGATTGAAGAATTGGTTACTTCATTATTCATAAAGGTCACTGAAGTCGCTAAAATATTAAGTTTGCTTAACTTTTTAACTAACCTTTGATAAGAAAATTGGTAACTTTCATTATTACTGATGAAACCTACTAAAATTACCAAGGGTGTAAGGTATTATTAGGAATATAAGGCTGCCAAATTTGCTTATAGTTTGATCATTTATTAAAAAAAAAAACTTTAGTAATGACATTATACAAGAAAATTGGTAACATTCATTAGTAATGAAAGATTATTAACATTGTTAGACTTTTTGGTCATTTCTCAATTGACTTTAATAGAGTAATGGAATTACTAAAAGATCCCTACCCCGAATTAATGATGAGCTGGGTGGAATTACTAAAAGATCCCTACCCGGATTAATGATGAGCTGGAGTAGTAATCTTTTTCGTCTTAACCTACCTGACAGATTACTTAAATGTCCTAACTTTTTATTCTTGAGGGGATTAAATATCTAAACTTTTTGGTCATTTCTCAATTGACAAATGACTCAAAAAGTTCCATGTCAATTCCACAAGTGCTGCATTTATTGACTTTGATTTTTTTTTTCCCGTCGATTATTTTATACAAAAATCTGTATCTTAAAAAAGAAAATAAAACAATCCCAATAAATATGTCAAAGCACTGTCTCCATTCAAGAAGTTATTCGATAGAGAAGCCTCCATAGTGTAAACTTAAAGTTTAAACAATTAAACTCTAAATTCATTTACTATAGAAATTAGTTTGGAGTTTAAACCAACGGTAGAACTTATATTTTAATTGAATATATATAAATATATATATATATAATATATAAATGAAGAATTAGTTTATATATATATATATTATATAAATGAATCAGTTTCAAATTATACCAACTATATGCATCCCTGGAATCCATTTTATTTATGCATATATAACGGTAGAACTTATATTTTAATTGAATATATAAATATATATAATATAAATGAAGAATTAGTTTTTATATATATATATATATATATATATACACTACATATTATTTGAATAAACATGTGGAATTACTAAAAGATCCCCACCCCAGATTAATGAGGAGCGAGAGAACTAATTTTTTTCGTCTTTTCCAACTTGACAGATTACTTAAATGTCATAACTTTTGATTCTTGAGGGGATTAAATAATTAGACTTTTTAGTCATTTCTCAATTGACTTTAATAAAGTAGTGGAATTACTAAAAGATCCCTACCAAGGCTTGCTTTTAGAGTTAGAGAACTTATTTTTTTCATCTTTTCCTACTTGGCAGATTACTTAAATGTCCTAACTTTTGATTCTTGAGGGATTAAATAAGTAATCTTTTTGGTCATTTCTTAATGGACTTGAATAGAATAGTGGAATTAATAAAAGATCCCCATCAAGGATTGATGATGAGCTAGAGAACTAATCTTTTTCGTCTTTACCTACTTAACAGATTACTTAAATATCCTAATTTTTTATTCTTGAGGGGATTAAATAACTAAACTTTTTGATAATTTCTCAATTTACAAATGACTCAAAAAGTCGCATGTCATATTCCTCTATTTCCTTCTTTCCCCTTACCTTTTGGTAATTACAAGATTTCTTGAACTAGATTTAGGTAATTGCACCATCCCATTTGTCAATTCCACAAGTGCTGCATTTATTGACTTTGCTTTTTTTTTTTGCTCATCGATTATTTTTTTGAAAAATCTATACCTTAAAAAAGGAAATAGAACAATCCCAATAATCATGTCAAAGCAATGTCTCCATTTTAAATTTACGGCGAAAATCTTTTAATATATGCATGATGATAAGTAATGATTCTAAAAAAATAATGCCCGTAGTGCCAGCGGGGGCCATTCAACTTGTGTAAAATACTTGAATATGTTGATAGCATCATGCCTTTTTCATATATAGCCTTTTTAAAGAAAACAAAGCATTAATTAAAATAATTTAAGATAATACAAAATATTTTATTACAACAATATTATACATCTTTTTTTTTGCCAGACATTATACATCTTATTAGCTACTCCTAAGTTACAGCTATAATCTTAATTGGAATTTGTTTTGAAAAGTTTGATAAGTTTGATAATGATTTACTGATTAATAAATTTCTTAGAGAGTTGAAAGTTTAATAAGTTCAATCAATTATACTATACAATTTTCTTTCAAAAGAAAAATTATACTATACAATTTAGCTAATTTGCTACAAACCAAGCATGTTAAGCAATTTTATTTACGGGTCATGTTTATAGTATATATATTTAAGTCAGTTATCTTCACAAATAATTGTATGTGAATAGTGATAGATTTAAAAAAAAAAGGCTAAAATCTAGCACTGAATAAAAAAAATATTGGCAATAAAATTGTGGTAAGTCGCAATAACTGGTGATATTGTAGATTATTAGTGTTAAGTTTACGTTATTTGGGTGATTGGTTTCAATACTCATTCATAGCTTTAATTGTTTAAAATTTTTATTTTCAATTGAATTGAAGAAATTGGTATTCCCAATAATATAAGATGCTAACATAAAGGGATTATATAAACCATTGTTTCTTGATAGCACTATAATTAACATAAAGGGATTAGAAACCTTTATTTCTTGATAGCACTATGACGTTTTTTTTATCATTTATATTACCTTTTCTCTGTAACCTAAAATAAAAATTTGGTAATCAATATTACTAAAACTATAAGTTTATTGAATTAGATATATAATAATATATCTTTTAGATAACTATTGCAACTCTTTTAGTAAGGTTAGATAAAAGAATTGCCAGGTGTGTAAGGTTGTTGAATTTGTTGATGGCAATATCATACTTGGATAAGAAGATTTGCCCCTGTCATAATTGATGAAAGACTACTAAAATTACTATGGCCAAAAGGTTTATATAAGGCTATTTTTAAATTTGTTGATAACATCTTAATTTTTTATTAATCTCTATAGTTTTTTAGTAATCTTAGATAAAACAAAAATAGTAACTGATGTAGAGTGACAAAATTAGTTATAACATATCAATCTTTTTGTTTACTGAATTTGTAATTTTTTAAATAATCTCTATAGTTTTTTGTAATCATATAGGTAAAAAAATGGTGTGTCAAGTTAATAGCGTCTCAATCTTTTTGTTTACAGATTCTTTTCTTTTTTTTTTATTATAACCTCTATAGATGATTCAGTAACCTTTGATAAAAAAAATTTGTTACCTCAACTTTTTTGATAACCACTACTTTTTTTTTAAATAAAGGATAACTGGAAATATTCTTCAATATTTGATGAAACTAATTTTTAATAATCTACATATTATTTTTAGTAATCATACATAAAAAAATTGATGTAAAGTGACAAAATTAGTTAATAGCATCTCAATCTTTTTGTTCACTGATTTTTTTTATTATAACCTCTATAGACGTTCTGGTAACCTTTGATAAAAAAAAATTGTTACCTCAACTTTTTTGATAACCACTACTTCTTTTTAAATAAAGGATAACTGGAAACATTCTTCATATTATTTGATGACAGATTACTAAATTTACTAAGAATGTAAGTTTACTGAATTTGTTGGTGATAACCTTAATATATATTATTTTTGGTAATCTAAGATGACAAAATTTGTTATCTTTATTATTGATAAAAGAATACTAATATTTGTAAGGATCTAAAATTACTTTTGAATGTATTGATAAGAATATAACATTTTTTTATAATTTGTATAGCTTTCTTAGTAACCTTATATATGAAGATTGGTAATCTTTTTTGTTGATTAAAGGTTACTGAAATTACTAAGGGTTATTGAAATTGAAATTATTCATAGAAATATAACACCTTTGACAATTTGTGAAGCATTTTTAGTAACCTTATATAAAAATATATTGGGTAATTCGTTATTGAATTGTTACTAAAATTTGTTACTAAAATTTGTAAAAATGTAAGTTTACTGAATTTGTCGATGGTATTATACCATTTTATATAACCTCTATTGCTTATTGGTAACTTTAAATAAGAAAAATTATTACCTTTTAAATAAGATTTTTTTTGTTAATGTCATCACTCATTGAGTAAATGAAAAAAAAAAGTTCGTAAATCGTAATTAAGTTAATCCAAAATACAAATAACCAAAATTTAAAATTTTACAAAGAAATATACGTATTGGCAAGACTGAATTATACTATATCTAAAATACTTGAAAAATCAAACAGAAAAGCTACCAGAAAAGAGGCCAAGTGAGTCGCACTTGATGACAGAGACAAACTTTGTTGAACTTAAAAAATATTGTTATAGTAGAGAAATATTAGAATGTGACTTTGTTTTCATAGACTATATAAGCATTATTTATTATATACTTATTTCATTTGAATTTGGATTTTTTATTATATATGATTTATAAAAATTAATTATTCATCATATATATTACAAATTATAATGTACCATTTATTATATTTATATTATTTCAATATATCTTATATATTTTATAAATTATTAACATACGTGCAACGCATGTGTCATTACTAGTAATAACATAAGAACAAACAAAAGAAACTATATCATAGTAGCAGGAACTCTTAGTGCACAAATGTTTGCTTAAGGTCCTATAGAGGATTTATAGCTAACTAAGTTATAATGCATTGTAGGTGTGACACATGTAGCTGGAGATATGTTTGTCTCCCTCGCGAGGGAAATGCCATTTTTCTGAAGGTAAGTTCAGAATTTTGCTTGAAACTTTCCTTACTTAAGATCTTTTTGTCTCAAATTGTCACAAATTGATTTTTAGCACCAGCAAAACATGGTTTCAGATAACCTACAGTGAATTATGGTATTTTGTAGGTTCGGGATTGGAGCGATGAAAAGTGCTTGAAGTTGTTGAAAAAATGCTATAATGCTACTCCAAAAGATGGAAAGGGTATTGTTATAGAGCAAATTCTTCCATCGATTGCTGACGTTTCCAGCGTAGTGGAAGCAAAACTCTTGAATGATGTGCTCACTATGACTCTGAATCCTGGGGGGAAGGAGCGGAAGCAAAATGAAATTTTCGACTTGGCATTTCAATCTGGGTTTCAGAGCGTCTCCCTTTCATCTTTCGAGTGTCATTACTGGGTTTTGGAGTTCATCAAATCTCCTTTAATTTGGCCCTTGGGGGTTCCTCTTAGTGCTTAAATAACAATAATATTCTCTAGTATATGAAAAATTGATTTGTTGACTTTGAAACTACAAATCAGATTATAACAATCTTCTTGCAGAAATTTATGTCACTCCAATATCATCTTTGACTTTGCCATTGTATCTGTTTGAGGACATGCTTCCAACACATTATGTGCTGCTCTCACCTCAATTTCTGCCATGACTTCTTCCACCAAACAAAATTGTACATGCTTTGCTCTATTAAATTGATATATACTTGCGTAACAGAAAATTATAAAGATGGAAACTCATTTTATTTGGTTTATATAGGTAAATGACAATAAGAAAGCCTGGCACTTGCTTAGCTAAGGATAACATTAATTTCCAAAAATTTATAAAGATAAAAACAGAACTAAGTGCTTTTCAAATGAGCTCATTTCTACAAAAGAAGTTACAAAATCAGGAATAAGGAAAGAGGCAAAAGGCCCCAACGAAGCTCTCTTTCATTTGTCAACAAAGCTCATTCTGAATCTATACTTATAGTCCAGTTTAAAAGAGAAATTATGGTATCATAAAACCATATCAAGAGTACTAAAATATGAAGATGATCAACTAAAGCAAAACAATTATGTTTGTTATAAGCACACACAACGGAAAGCTTCATCTATTTCCTCCTCTATTCCTCCTGGTCTATAAGAGGGGTACCCTGTACCCATACCTTGGGGGTGTGATAAGAATTTGACAACATATAACCAACGTATAAGGAAAAGAACAAAAGAAAAGAGAAGTTGGTCGGTCCTTGATCAGCTGAGACAAAGTCTGAGATGCAGTACAATACAAAGGAGA
Organism: Corchorus capsularis; assembly: GCA_001974805.1. Taxonomy (NCBI): domain Eukaryota; kingdom Viridiplantae; phylum Streptophyta; class Magnoliopsida; order Malvales; family Malvaceae; genus Corchorus; species Corchorus capsularis. The sequence goes on along the minus strand of AWWV01009325.1, from coordinate 42,526 downwards.
AAGATTATCAAAGATGAATGTTAAGGGGATAAACTATTTAAAAGGATATCAAAATCTGGTCAGAAACTTTACTCTTGGCAAGAGTCAGACTATGGAAAAATCTCAAGAGGAAGGCAAAAATGAAACATTCTCAAACATCAATGGCATATATATATATATATATATAGACACACAAGAAGAACAAAGCATCTTTCAAACTGATCAAGAAACACTCAGCAATATAACATATAATATATATATATATATATATATATATAGAGATTCCAAGGCGAGGGAGATACCTGTTAAGAATCGAAAGCCTTGAAAAGAGGAATAGTTTAAGAAATCCCCAAACTATACACAAAGAGAGAGATGCAGTTCTAAGGAAGAGAACATGTAAACACCTCATAAACAGAAAACAGTATAAGAAATGTAGGCTGCAAGGGCAACAACAATACCTCCTGACTCCTGAGCAGGTTCAGGCTGAGAAAAAATCTGCCCAATAAAAGAAAGGGATAAAAAAGTTAGAAAAACAATTAATAAACTAAACTTGAAAAGCCTATTAAATAAGTATGGTGAGTGAGTGTTAAGGGTTTGGGGCTATAGATTTATGCCATTATCAACACGATGGGTCACAATTTTTGAGTGTCCTGAGTGAGGTCGGTCGGGCTGTCAGGCTAGTATACCCGCTGACTTGGAAGTTGCCTTTGCTCGTCTTCCCGCAGGCTGCCCAAAAGAAAAGTAGTTTCCTCGCCTCGAAGGCTCTGTAAGAGGTGAGTCGATAGCGGTTCAACCATCCCCTGATTTTATTTTATTCCTTTCGATTCGATTCTTTTCTCCTATGCCATTATCAGTGTCTTATGAACATAGTGCAAATAGAATCAAATACTGTCCACACGAAAAGAGATCACTTAAAAATGAAACTCTAGAGCCGAAATAAGCCTCAATTTCAAGAGTAGTATTCAGCTTTGAAAAGAAAATATTGAATCCATTTTTTTCCCGAACGAAGAGGTTGTATTATTAATATGCAAAACCAGAAATACAATCACTATCAAATACTGTACAAAGGAAAAGAGATCACTTAAAAATGAAACTCTATCCTAAACCAGCCGAAATAAGACTCAATTTCACAAATTAAGTTTCATTAATAATAAAGATATAAATAAATTATATATATATAAATAAAATATAATAATATTAATTATAGGATGACAAAATAGAAATATATTTGACAAATAAGAGTATAATGGGCAATTCAAAAGTTTTACAGGTGAACGTACTTTTTAATATAGTATAGATTATTATTTATATATGTTATTTTACAATATAAATAATCTGTCATTTCATTTTCATAAATCATAATAATAGAGTATAAGAACAAGATAAATTTTTTGGAGAAAAATGCCTATATGATGAATGATGAATAATAAGTGAATGCCGAATGCAAAAAAACAAAAATCTATATTAATTATAATGTGAAGTCCTGAGTTTGTGTTACGAGTTGACTCGGATACAAACTAAGTTTTTAAAAGATTAAAAACTACCCAAATGAAAATAAACCATCAAGAATATATATAATAATTAATTTTTATTTATATCATTTAAAAAAACTACCAATTTAAATGTGCTAAAAAAACCTACTATAAACTATCTTTTTATTCCTACACTCACAAAGTGAGTGCCATAGATTTAGTGATGAATAATAAGATAACTCTACTTATGCTTTATAATGTTTAATACTAGTACATTATTAGCTCATTACTATGATGAGTTATTCTCTAAAAAAAATTACATTATGATGAGTTACTGCCAAATATTACAGATTTAAATATCATGGTAACAAAAAAATGGAAAATGCCATGTCTTCAAATATGATTTTTTATTTTTTTTCATTTTCCTTTTCTCTTCTTTCAACTACAGAACAAAATCAAAAAGGGTCCTTTTGGCATTGGATACTTGAAAGAAGTTTCCCACTGCTAAAAGTTGAAATACTTTAACTACATATTTTGGCATGATTGTTTTTTTCCTATGAAAATGATGTGTGTTATTATGAGGCAATGTACTATTCAATGATCAATTCATCATAAGAGTCTGGAATTTGTATCATAGTAAATCATAAGTAATTAGATTTTTTTCCCCTGAAATCTGAATCATGAAGAAGAAAGCGAACTTTATGTGGAAAAAAAGGAGAATAAAAGCATTAGGAATTCCCTTCTACAAGGGACTGACAAATTGTCCAAAAGCGTTCACTTGGTCATCTTTTGGAGTTTGAATTCATCCTTCAGATTCATTATAATTCATCCTTCAGGTTCATGTCATTGCTCATCTTTTGGTCATCAGAGCCTGATTGACCGATGATGTTTTCAGTCCAAGAAGCCGGTTTCTGGAGTTTGAAAGGGATTGTTGCATGATTCCTCAGGAATTTATACAATGCAACTACTGAATGATCAGCTTCTACATCAATCTGTTATAAGCCAAAAAAAATATTAGCATGAAATATCACATAAACATGTGGAACATTTGATAATTGCAACTTACAGGATCAGAACTCTTATTTCCAGCTGGGAAGAAAAGAAGTGTAGGGAATCCATCAACCTGAAATCAATTCATACAGATTTATTTCCCAATAAATGCTTTAAAAATTGCGAAATTGTTCGATTTGAAATACAAAAAAGAAAAAGTACAGTTATTAAAGTTAAGAGTACCTTAACCCTGGAATGTTCATTGGCTGTTCCATCCATCTTGGCTATAACAAGGGAATCAATGTCTCTTAAATACTTTCCTAGCCTATTGTAAATTGGATGAAGAGCCTGGCAATGGCTGCACCAAGGTGCATATATCTGATACCAAAAACCACATATAATTAACTATATATCAGATTGAATGAGTTTTACAGTTGATGTTTTTAATTGTTGCTAAAGAAAAAAAAATACCTCAAGAAGAACATCCTTGGATTCATCAAGGACAATTTCATCAAAGTTTTTGCCCACAACTATTTTAACATCCCCATCATTCTGCTTTTTTTTTGTCAAATGCAAAAAAAGAATGTTAGAGAACATGCACAAAATTTCATGTCAATCAATGAACAATAATGAATCATAAGTTCAAGCAACTTACTTTGTCTGGAATTGGATCTGATTTGTAGAATGGTTTTAGTTTGTCTTCCAGGAATTCCTCTACAAATGACTACATAAATGCCATAAATCATGAGCCTGTCAACCCTTGTAGGAATGAAACAGAAACTGAAAATGTTTCATTTGATATGCAGAAAACTAAAATGGAAAGGAAATTCAAACCTTTATGTTGTTGAATGTTAGATTACCATTCATTACATACTTCTTGTCATCATCATATGTAAATGCAAGAACCTGAACAAGTGATGAACATTCAAGAGTTAACTTTCACTCGTCTTCAAGGATATATATCGATTTGATGGAAAATTGGAAACTGAATTATAAAAAAAATCTCACTCTTGGAGAATCTCCAGAAACAGAAAAGTAGTCTAAAACTGGTTTTGCAGTATCTTGGTGGTCCAATTCCACATAGACAAAAGTAAGCTGCAGGGAAGAATCACAATAGAAATAAGCTGAATATAACTGATAATCAGACAAATTGTGAGTTTTTCATACAGAATCTTTGTTATTGCTATGTTATTGTATATTTTAAGTAGCCTTAACCTGAAAACCTAGGAACATAGACAACTCTGTTTATCCTGTAAATAATATTTATTAACAGAAGCCTAATTAGATTGAGGGTAGGGATACATTATTAACAATGTGAAACATGAAGAAAATAATCATAAAATTTCAACTAAAAGAGAAGGTAAATAAATAAACTGAAATTTCTTTCTTTCCTGTATAGATGTTCAAGCACTATGGACTAAAGAGTATTATTACCTTTCCTTTGAAAGATTTTGCTGCCTCGTGGAATGTGGCTTTAATCTTCTCCGAATCATGTGAATTAGCGAAAAGCAATAACTAATGAAATCAATTAACAAAAATATATCAGAACAGCAGCAATGGACTATTGAAATTTCTTCATAGAACTGCAATTGGCATTAATTAGCTGATTAGCATAAGATCTTACATGTTTCTTGATTGCATTACCAAACACCAACTTAGCAGTCTCACTAGTCAAAGTGACCACCAAAGGAAGTTTGTTGTTTGACACAAATTCTGAAATTGCCAACTTGGAGAATGGTCCATCTGCAAACATGAAAATGGTTGTAAAACTAGTTTATCAGATAGATGTCAGAGGTCTAACCAACCCTTTTTAACTGTGGGATTATTAGAGACTAACCAAAATAACTCAATTTCTCATCCTCCTTCTTCATCAACACCATTGCCGGACGCTTAGCCAGGGGTTCAATGTTGAAAAGCTTGGCAACATCAGGGTTAGAAGTTTGATAAAACTTGACATCATCTTGCAATCTTGAAGCAGCAACAAGCTCCTCACTCACAGGACCCTAAAAGTAATATGCATACAGAAAATACTAAGATCATGCTGATAAAAGTTTATTGATTTGAAAAAGAAAAATTGAATGATTAGAAAGTGATAAAATATACCACTAGAGAATCAAGAAATCCCAGAACAATTGTAGATTCAGCAGCCAAAATACTTTTAGCCTCTTCTGTTGTTGTTATGTTGTAAACACTAGGTGCTCCTGTTTTCTTCTTCACCCATGTCACAATCCCATCCCTGCATAAAAAAATAAAACTATCAACCATCAAAATACTCAAAAATTCATTTTCATTGAATCTGTTTTTATAAGGTAAATCAAATGATAAGGAATTGAACACTACAATTTTCAACAAACTTACTTTGTTCTTCCACCCTCAAAAGTCTTATGAACTCCATCAACAAAGAAAAGCAAAGTAGGGAACCCTTCTATATCAAATTTCTGCAATATCTCTGCCTCTTGTGTTCCATCAACCTTTGCCAACACAACTTCTCCCTTCAGCTCCGTCGCAGCTGCAGCATACTCCGGCGCCAGTGCCTGGCAGTGAGAGCACCATGGTGCATAAAATTCCACTAGGACATACCTATTTTTCTCTATGAACTCACTGAAATTCTCTTTTTTTAGTATAATCACATCTTTCTCATCGATACTTGGCCATGACAATTGATCTTGATGGGTTTCTAGATCATGAAGATCAGCACCAGAGTTTTCAGAGTTTTGATTGGATTGTTGCGAGTGATTGATTTCTTGTGACTCAAGAAATGCAACATCTTCTTCAAGATCATCAAGTTTAGACCCATGGGAAAGGGTTAAAAATGTAATACAAATAAAGAGAACCAGAAAGGGTTTCATGAAAGCCATTTGGCAAGCAAATTTAGACAAAACAAAGACAAAAAGGTGTTTTTACAGAGAAGAAGAATGTAATAAAGGAAATGCGTGTGAGGAAATCTGTCAGCTGATTTTACTAGCAGAAATTAAGGAAGTGTGACAATTAATAATGTAATAAAAACTAACTATACATTAAGTTGGAAACTGACATATACGTTGGAAGAATATAACACGGTAGAAAGTATTGGTAACAAGCTTATGGACCTATAGTAGGTGGACACGTGTTGCTGAAGTTATTATTAAACCTAAGATTTCATTTTCCTTTTATTCCACCAAGTTGGACATTTTTTCTGTTTTTCATTGACTTGCTTGGTTTTGTTCAGCACTTTTTGCTTCCACAATTGCAAAGAATTTGCTTTGCTATTGGAACTTTTTTTAATATCTGTTTCTAATTAGGTTTATTAATATAGATTGAATCATGTTCAGATTTCAATTGTAGACTTAAGCAGCATTTAGACAAAAACAGTCAAAAGTTCAATACAACAAATTAGATTAGACCATGTTAGCATTCCCATGCCTTAAAGGGAAACGGAAACTCCTTCAAAAGTTACAGTTACAAAGATTTATTATTATTCTGTAATACCAGCAACAATGGTCACAGGAAAATATAAGTAACATTTTGCTTATGAAGAATAGTAACAGTATTGCATTGAATTATATACTCATCAAAAGCGTAACCCTCTTTTAACATTCCTTCTTTCAGTCTTGGCCACCTGTCGAAAATAAGTAGGATCAGAGGCAGCATCAGAACGAGCCAGATGTCTAATATAAGAATTTTCTTAAATATATTTTCTACAAATAACAGAAACAGAATAATTGAATCAGTTTCAAACCTTTATTTTCTAGCTAAGAGCTTAAGGCTGTAGTTACTTATGACTTAAGGTAGTTTACCTTTTTTCTTGGATATTGAGAAACCACTGCAGCTCTATCTTTGGAATAATGCGGCTTACCACTAGGCAATAACTTTGCCAAGTTCAATCCGAAGAATGAACCAACTGGAAACCATGGAAGAAATATTTAGTAATTTGTACAAAAGATGAACACATTTGGGGGAGTCCTTAAATAGTTTATGCAGTGAGTTAATAACTAACCATATTGCTTAAAATTTTCATACTCCGTTCCCAGCTGGATCACAACCGGGTATATGATTTTCGGGTCAATGCGGAATATCTCTGCAATTTCAGGGGAAGTAGTTTGATAGAACTTGAGATCAGGCCGAAGTTTTGAAGCTTCCAACAGCTCCTTACTATTTGGACCCTATTAAATAACATAGGAATTCCTCTTAACTTGCTTAAATTTGATTTTGGTTTCATGAATATATATATTTGAAGGAAATGTGGTAAAATTCATCATTCCTCAAGTTCAAATAGTATTTTTATTACCTTTAAAGTGTCATAGAATCCCACAACTTTGATAAAATCAGTAGCCAAAAGATGTTCTGCATCATCTTTTTCTGTTATAATGGGAATACCAGCAATACTCTCCCTTACCCATTTCACAATGTCATCCCTGTATTTACACCATATGTTAGAAGCAAAAGACTACTATTCTATTATGAATTATGAAGCAATCTTCTTCTAGAGCATAATAGCAGAAAGAAGTTCTTATTTCTTACCATGAACAAAGGGGCAAACAAATTTAACCTTGTTAATCTTATGTTAATGCAGATATACCATATACTACAGTTACCCTATTGTTTCTTGCCGTGTAAGTTACCAAATAAGCGCAAAGGCCAACTTTTTGATCATAATAAATATTGAGTTTCTTTGGAAAAAATCAAACAAAAAAGGCAAATTAAAAACAAAAACTAATTACCTTTCTTTTTTACCATCATAATACTGGCGAACACCACCTGCGAAGAGAAACAAAGATGGATACCCCCTAATATGATACTTCTCTGCCAATTCATGTTCTAGAACACAATCAACTAGTGCAAAAGCAATTCTATCATCCTTCATAGCTTCAGCAGCAGCTTCATATACCGGGGCTAGTCTTTGACTCGATTGGGACCAAGGAGCATAGAACTTAACCATCACAAACTCATTCTCAGCTATGAAACTGCTGAAATTCTGTTCTGTCAATCTTATTACCACCACCTCATCATCTTTCTCATTAAAAACCGGTTGCACTGTGACATGTTCATTTCCAACCGGTTTAGGCATAAGGATTTCTTCAATAACTTGTTGAAGATCATAATAATTGAGCTTTTCGAGTAGCGAAGAATTGTGAGATACAGAACTACATAACCAAAAGATAACCAAAGTGATGGGAAGGACTGAAAAGATGATCTGAGGAAGAATATTTCTTGTTTTAGACATTGTTTTAGGGGTAAGGAAGAACTTAGTACAGGAAGAAAGGCAGAGCTATATATATATGATTATTATTTGAACTAGTCATCGTTGTTAGTTATATATAATATACTTATCATGTACCATATGACAGAATTTCAATCACATTGGGGCAGGAGGTCAGGACAGACAACATGGGTTGAAGAGAAATATGTTTTGGTACAAGGTTTGTTTACTTGCAATATAATAATAATGCCATTCCTTAAAATAAATCTCTTTTTTTTTTTTTTTCGCCCATGAACAAGGTTGTTGTGCATTTTTTTGTAAGTCAACTTTGTCTATGTATCAAGTAAAGCGCGTTGGAGTCTTAAATTTAGGGGAATGAATTGTTTAAGCCGGCTAAAGAAGGAATATTTTTGTAAGATTTCTTTCAATTTTTTCCCCCTCTAAAGAAGGTAGTTAGGAGTTTGAAAGGCGGCTATGAATTTAAAATAAAACTGACTAGTTGAGCCAAAAAAAAATGAGGAGCCATTCGTAGAAGTGAAGAACGAATGCTGTTTTGTTTATGGGAACTTACCTCAATTTTAAGTTCTGAAAATGGTTGAAAAATGAACACAATATGTTTTGCTTAACAAAGTGTAAGCAATTCTGAAGATTCTTCTTGGAAATCTGTTTTCAACTAAAATGAGTTGCCATTTTGCATATTTTCATGATTGATGTTAATTTAAATAGATGGGTTTATCCCTAGTGGGATTTCAGAAACTATTTCAGTCATGTTGTCTTAATTTCTTTTGACTTGTCTGCATAAGCTTTCTTTTATTAACAGATTTATGGACTGTTTAATCCCTGCCCTTCTGTTGTTATGAAATCAAATTTTGATTATCCCAAAAAATGACATATATGCAGATTAATTCAACGGCTGCAAATTCATTGATCTGCTAGTTTGCAAAATGATCACAAAAACTAGTGCAAAATGAACTCCTATGCAATTTTTATCTCATCAACTTATGACATTAATTTCTAAAAATTAGCAGCAATTTGGGAAAAACTCATAGATTTAATATGACAGATTCATTTAGACCATTTTGACACCTTCAAGGGTCTTTTTCATAAAATCTTGTTCAACCATGGTAATAAATAGTAACATAATATTTTGCTTAAGAACAACAGTATTATATTGAAGTTACTGAAAACCACAATCTCCTTTAGGCTAAAGCATCACTTCCTTTGGTCTCATATGATCACTTTTGCAGAAGCAGTTGGATCAAAGGCATCAGAACGAGTTCGAGTTCTAATAGAATCTTCTTTGTAATTATATTTTCGCGAACAGATTCGATCAAGACTTCAATATATCAGATGACTACAAAAAGTAGAAACAGAATCAGACCCTTTGAGTAAAATCATTAAGGCCTACAAGGGAGGAAGAAAGGGGCTATTTTCAATCAGTTTTTTTCTGCATAATTAAAGGACATCAAATTTCTAGATAAGAATATAGTTGAGGCATAAGGCATTTTACCTCTTCTCTCTTCGGATAATGAGTGAACCACTGGTGAAAATTTTCCTTTGATACAAGGCACTTCACCTTTATCACCACATAAAAAGTAGGCTAGTTCCTTTCCGGTGAATGAACCAGCTGAAGACACATGAAAGTGATACAAAGATAAAAAACACTTTGGGATTTGGGAGTTCTTAAATAGTTTATTTTTAGTGAATGAATAACTAACCAAATGTCAGAAAAATTTCCTCCTCCGCCCTCAGCTGGACCGTAACTGTGTGTTGGGTTTCCGAGTTCATGTGGAAAATCTTTGCAACTTCAGGGTTAGTAGTTTGATAGAACTTAAGATCAGGCCGCAGTTTTGAAGCTACAAGGAGCTCCTTGCCGTCTTCACCCTACCAACAACATAGGAAATGGAATTGAAATGTTTAGACTTTAGACAAGAAAAATTCAGAAAAAGGGTTTCAACCAAATGTGATAAGATGAGATTCCAATATTTCTTTCAACTTTCCATAGTAATAATGCCATGCTTCAATGTCAGCTTCATAATAATTCTGAAGGAACATGTGGTGAAATTCATGACTTGTCAAATTCAAATACTAGTATTCTTAGTACCTCTAAAGTGTCATAGAATCCCACAACTTTGATAAAATCAGCAGCCAAAAGATGTTCTGCATCATCTTTTTCAGTTATAACAGGAACTCCAGCAATGCTCTTCCTTACCCATTTCACAATATCATCCCTGTGATTAACAATGTTAAAAGCAGAACACTAATCAATAATGAGCTATAAACTGAGTTTATACAACAGAAGAGAAAAGGGTACTGTAGAAACAAAATAAAATGAATGAGGACTTACCCTTATTAATCTTATGTTACATCATGCAGATTATTATTAACATCGATTTTGATCATCTAACTCTAAGCAAACAATTCTCGAGTCAAAATCAACCAAAACATAATCAAACACAGACTTAATTACCTTGTTCTGTTATGATCATACAACTTTCGAACTCCACCAGCAAACAAGAACACAGTGGGATATCCACTAATTCTGTACTTCATCACCAACTCCCTTTCTGTAAGAACATCAACTTTTGCAAAAACAACTCCATCACCCTTCAAAAGATTTGCAGCTGCTTCATACTCCGGGGCTAGTATTCGGCTCCAATATAACCAAGGTGCATAGAAATTAACCATCACATATTCATTCTCAGCTATGAAACTGCTGAAATTCTTTTCAGTCAATCTTACCACCACCTTATGATCTTTTTCATTAATAACAGGTTTCCTGGTTACATTCAAATCTTGGCCATTGGAAACTGTGAAAAGATGTTTTGCACTTCTTTCTGTTGTACTGGTAATGCTCTTCCTTACCCATCTCACAATACCATCCCTGTTATTAACATTGTTAGAAGCAGAAATCTAATCAAATTATGGATTTTAAAATTATCTTATACAACAGAAGCAAGAGGGGTAGTGTTTCCTATACATTCTTTTAACTCATTTGTTAATGATATCAAGACTTTAGAATGGAAAAATTACCAACCATTAGCCTAGCATTTCAGGGAAAATATGGAGAACAAAGGGCTTAAAAATGAAGAGTTATTCTTGTTAATCTTATTGTGGTGCAAGTCACCTGTTTAGTGCAGAGACCAATTTTGATAATCAAAACAAACAGAATCTTGGGACAAAATTAACCCAAAAGAGAATCATACACAAAAACTTGCCTTGTTCTGTCTCCATAATAAGACTGGTTACAAACTCCACCTACAAACCAAAGTAATGTGGGATATCCAGAAATCTTATACTTCATTGCCAACTCCCTTTCTGTAGTACAATCAACTTTTGCTAAAGCAACTCCATCAGCCTTCAACAAAGTTGCAGCAGCTGCTTCGTATTCCGGGGCTAGTTTTCGGCTCCAATAGCACCAAGGAGCATAGAAATCAACCATCACATACTCATTCTCAGCTATAAAGCTGCTAAAGTTCTTCACAGACAATCTTACCACTGCCTCATTTTTCTTATTAATAGCCGGTTGCTCAATTGCATCACCTTTTTCTGCTATACTAGGAACACCAGCAGTAATCTTCCTTATCAATCTAACAATATCATCCCTGTAATAAACAATTTGTGAAGCAGAACATCAATCAATTATGAATTAAAATGAATTTTATACAACATAAGAAAAAAGGAGTACTTGTTTCTTTACACTTTCTTATATCATGGAAGAAAAAAGGAAAGCAAGTGCTAACAAATTGAATGAAGAGTTAATCTTATGGTATATCATCATGTAGAAGCATATCTACTACACTGAAGTTACCCTACTGTTTCTTGGTGCACGTCAACCATTAATCACAAAGAGAAGTTCTAATCATCAAAACAAACAACAATTCTTGAGATAAAATCATTCAAAAAGAAAATCAGATGCAACAATTTACCTTGTTGTCACACCATGATCAGAAGACTTGAGAACTCCATCCGCAAACAAAAGCGCTGTGGGATTTCCAAGTATGGGAGAAATTTTATACTTCCTATCCAACCCAATTTCTTTGATGGCATCAACTTTTGCAAAAGCAACTCTATCATCCTTTACCAAAGTTGCAACAGCTGCTTCGTATTGCAGGGGATGTCTTCGGCTCGCATAGAAAATAACAATTACATATTCATGTTTAGCTATGAAAAAGTTGAAATTCTTTTCTGTCAAACTTACTACCACCTCATGATCTTTCTCCTCTATAACAGGTTGCTTTTTTGACCAGAATTCTGCTATATCTTCATCAAAATCTTCATGGCCGCCGTCCAGTTTAGGGAAAAAGGTTGCTTCAAGTAGTTGTTGAAGATCACCATGATAGAAATTTTCAAGTATTGAAGAATTGTTAGATAGAGAATTCCATAACCAAAAGATTGTTACGGGGATGAGAAGGATTGAAAAGATGATCAGAGGAGTATTTCTTGTTTTAGACATTGTTTTAGAGATCAAAAAACTTTGTATGAGAAGAGGACGAAGCTATATAGAACCTGTTTATCATTTACTAACATAATTTATTAATCTTGTAGATTAGAAAGTAAGACAAATGAAGAGGACGAAAAAGGGTTTTAGGGCCGGAAGCCATGGGCAAAGCAAATTCAGACAACACACAAAAGACAAAGGGTATATATTTTTATAGAGACTGTAACAAATGAATTTTTTACTAGCAGAACCAAGAAAGTGTTCTGATTTTACACACAAAAGACAAACTCTTTGGACTGATTTTACAAAAAAAGTGTGAACAAGAAAAGTGTGACATTACAAAACAAAAAAGAACCTCAAAATCTTGGTTTAATGGTAAATTCAACATCATTAGTTAAGTTAAACTCGGGTTAATTTTGGAACGACGTCGTTCTGCGTGAGTAAAAAGACGAAAAAAATAAAAATTCCAAAGCGTCTGGACTCTGGCTGGAGCGCATCAACGCTCCAAAAATCGAAAAAGAGAATAGGGCGGGAGACATAGGGGATGAAGGATTGGGAAATTCTTCAAGCTTCCTTTCTTTGATCTTTTGATTTTTTTACCCTCATTAATCGAATCTCTTCTCTCTACCTTTCTGAAAACAAGCCTGAGGTTCTGCAATCCGAGGGAAACCGATTTTTCAAGGTTTGTTCCATGTTTTTTCTTGGATTGTTCTGGCACTTGATCTTTCACCAAATTTCTAGATGTTTCACCTTTTCTTTCTTTGTGTTGATATTGATAATGGTAAATTAGTAAATAATTTTCTTCTCTTCCCTCATTTTTGTTTTAAGTTACCATGTTGGTAAATAATGATAATAAATTTTGAAACTTTGATGAAATGGGTTTTGGGGTTTCTTGCAGGTACAAGAAAAATGGGATATTGCCAATGTTAAAAAGGAACTTGAGTGTAAGGTTCCCACCCCTGGCAACATAATGCAGCTGATGGTTCCTTTGACATTGTTCTTACCTTTGAAGAGAGTTTTTGATATGGTCATTTAAATTTTAAGGTTCATTTTTTCCCCTTTTGCTCCTTTTCATTTTTCCCCTTTTGCTACTAAATGTCTGCATATTAGTATTTTGTTCATCGGATCATGTCAGAATCTTGGGTGCTGATGGAAGTTTCATTTTTTTTTTCTTTTTTCCTGTTTTTGGTAAATATTAACTGAGTTTTTGTTGTTGAAATTAATAAATTCTTGCTTCAAGAAAAGGAAAGGGGTCTTTTTTTTTGTGTGTGTGATGACGATGGAGTAATAGAGCATTGATTCGTGGAACAATATGCAGGTTGTATTGATAATTAATTTATTAATGGGAGTGCTGCTCGTCTGAGGCTCTGGGGAGTAGAGAGAATGGGGAATTTGGAAATTTATTGTCCAAGATGCCAAATATTAGTTTATTAATTAGATTCTTGCTTTCTCTGTCAAGATTTACTCAATGAATTGGGAAAGAAAAATGTGAAACAGAATGATAAGATGTTCTGATTTTAGAAGTTTAACTTTTGTTAGATGAATGGCTCCTCTGCAATGCTCATTGAGCTTCCCTACTAGTTCTTCTCTTAGTCTCTTACTGTTCTTTGCACTATCTTGGATGCTATCTTGTTTTTCTTCTTATTGCTTCCTAATATAATTTTTATTGTTATTCCCATGGTATTTGCTGCCAATCCCTAAATGTCACAAAGCCCTATTTCCCAGTAAAAGTACAGATTTTAATCACAAAGGGCAACAGTACCTACAAGAATTGGTTATTAATCATGATCTCTAATAGATTTCTGCACACAGAGCACTCACATGAACATAGACATTGTTATAACCCAAAGCTTTATCAAAATGTTGGAATAACTAACATCTTTTTCTTTTTCAGAATTATTAATGTGGAAGTTTAGACAATAGTTTAGGAGGTTCTCCTGAAAGTGTATGAACAATTTCTTTAGTAGGATTTATCATACTGAAAAATTAGTAATTAGTCTGATGAAACTTGTTGTGAAGCATCCCATACATTTTAAATGTTTGTCAGATTGTGTGCTGCTAATGGAGTTTACTGATCCTCCATGGGGCGAAACTTCTGAAGACTCTGCATCCAAAACAAAATTGCCAGAGAAAGAAACTAATATCAAGATGTAAGTTTCCTCTTTCATTTTCGCTTAGTAGGAGGGGTTTAGTTCTCTTCAGTGACCCCATCTCAAGGTTGATGCTAGTAATTTACAGATATTTGCTGTAAGAAACTTTCTGTTGACATGGTTTAGAAACTTGGCTTCATTTTGGATTATTACATTTTTGCAAAATAGTACAACTTTGGATATGGTACTTTTGAATCTTAATCTTCCCATTGTTGAATGAAGTTTTGCTTAAATATTTGCTTTTAGCATTTCCTCTCTTTCAAATGCTTGAAAAAGTGGATTGAATTTGAGTGTGCAAATGGCATTGTCATATTTGTCAGAAGTCAGTATTGTCTTTTTAGTGCTTTTCCAAATGATGTATGAAAGGGAGAAAAGTTCCTTTGAATGTTTACTCAAATTTTTGTTTGAATGGCTTTCTCAGTTACCAAGGTTTCATTTTATCTCACTGAATTCATTTGGTAGAGTATCCAAATTTCCATACTATTTGGTAGAATTGCGTTGATTAAGTAGTCAAAGTCTATGCTGTGTTGTTTGTTGCTTCTATATACATTTCCAAATTTTGATTCAACTTTGGAATTTCGTATCCCTATTTTTGAAGTTTTGATGCGTTGTTTCCTATGTGATTTGCATAAAGAAAAATGAAGAGGATAAAAAATATAGAATTTTAATTAGCTTTTCCTCTTCTGTTCTTCATAAGTCATAATTTGTTGGGTTACATGACAATATGTAGTAGTAATTAGTAACCATTTTTGCTTTCTTAAAGAAAAGGGTTTATTACAAATGCATTTACCCGAGAAACTTCCTTGTAATAACAATGTGGACCTGAAGTCTGAAAAAGTTCATGTCCATTGCTTTCAAAAGAAAAATCAAAGCATCTACAGTGTTTTTCCATGATAAAGATTGAAAATTTCTCAGGAAGATGCATGCATTTCAACAACTTTAAGTCTTTAACAATTATTATAGGTCATTAATTGCACACAATGTCTGGATTGAAACAGAACATAATGAGCTTCCCTTATGTAAACCCACTCTTCATTTTTATTGTTTGCTATCACCTTCATTTTAATCTCCTTCAGATCTTCTTTCCTTTAATCCCAAAAAAGAAAGAGAGGAAAAAAAAAGAAAAAAAAAGAGAGACATGGCGGGAGCCTTAGTTGGTGGAGCTTTTCTCTCTGCTTCACTCCAAGTTCTGTTCGACAGGATGGCTTCTCGCCAGGTTGCCGACTTCATTAGGGGCAAGAAACTGGGAAAGGTGTTAGAGAAGAAACTGAAGCCGGTGCTGATGTCCGTCAAAGCAGTGCTGGATGATGCTGAAGACAAGCAGATTACGAACCAGAATGTGAAAGAGTGGCTCTCTGAGCTCAAAGATGCTGTTTATGATGCAGAGGACCTCCTCGATGAGATTGCTTATGAAGCTCTTCGAACCAGCCTTGAATCTGAAGATCAAACCACTTCATCCAAGGTTAGTCGGTTTTTCTCTTCTTACAATCCTTTTAATAAGGGGATTGTATCAAAGCTAGAGGAGATCCTTGAGAGGCTAGAATCTCTAGTCACCCAAAAAGACATCCTGGGTTTGAAAGACTGTAGAGGTGAAAAGTCATTTCAAAGATCACCAGCCACTTCTTTGGTGGATGAATCTTGTGTTTATGGTAGAGTTGATGAAAAAGAAGCAGTTTTGGAGTTTTTGCATCCTGAGTATGCAAGTGGAAACCAGTTTGATGTGATTCCAATTGTGGGTATGGGTGGGGTTGGTAAAACCACCCTTGCTCAATTGATCTACAATGACAAGAGAGTGGACGAATGGTTTGATCTCAAAGCTTGGGTGTGTGTTTCGGAGGAATTTGATGCTTTGAAAGTAACCAAAACCATTCTTGAAGAGCTCTCTGTTAGTTGTGATGGTAGTCAGAACTTAAATCAGCTTCAACTCAAACTAAAGGAGAACCTGTTGGGGAAGAAATTTCTATTTATTTTAGATGATGTTTGGAACGAGCGATATGTTGATTGGGTTGAGTTGAGAAGTCCTTTCAATTTCGGGGCAAAAAACAGCAAGATTATTATTACAACCCGTAGTGATAATGTTGCAGCCATTGTGAGGACAGTTCCAACTTATCATCTTGATATCTTATCCAATGAGGATTGTTGGGAGTTATTTGCAAAACATGCATTTGCTAATACAATGCCAAGCAGGTATCCAAATCTGGAGGTTTTTTGTGAAGCAATTGTCAAAAAATGCACTGGCCTCCCTTTAGCAGCAAAAGCACTTGGCGGTCTTCTACGCTGTAAATTAGATGCTGAGGAATGGGATAAGATACTTAAGAGTAGTTTATGGAAGATAGCAGATGATATTCTTCCGGCACTCCGATTGAGTTATCATTATCTTCCCTCACATTTGAAGCGTTGCTTTGCTTATTGCTCAATTTTTCCAGAGGATTATAGGTTCCAAAAGGAAGAACTTATTCAACTATGGATGGCTGAAGATCTTTTGGTGTACTCTGAAGAAGATGTAGATATGGAAGAACAAGGCAAAGAGTACTTCACAGATTTAACATCAAGGTCATTTTTTCAACAGTACAGTGGGGATGAATCCTGTTTTGTCATGCATGACCTCATTAATGACCTGGCCAAATTTGTGTCTGGAGAATTCTTTTGCAGATTGGAAGCTGGTGATAGACGTTCCTGTAAAATAACTAAAAGGACTCGTCATTTATCCAGTGTCCAAGAGAAATATGATGTGCGTGACAAATTTGAGACCTTGTTTGAAGCAAAAGGTTTGAGAACGTTCCTAGTTCTTGTGTCATCACAATGGCCTAGATCTTTCCTTACCAACAGGCTAATGGAAGATTTGGTAGTCAAAGCAAAATGTTTACGAGTTCTTTCTTTGACTCGATATGGAAATATCAATGAGTTGCCTGAAGAAATTGGTGAAATGAAGCATTTGCGTTATTTCAATCTTTCTCATACTTCCATTAAGAGGTTGCCATGCTCTTTGTGTACATTGTATAATTTGCGAACATTAAAATTATATCAATGTTACAAACTGGTTGAGTTGCCTGAAGACATGGGAAGATTGATCAATATGCATCATCTTGATATCAGGAGAACAAGTTTAAAAAAGTTGCCGGAAGGAATGGGAGCAATGAAAGATCTTAAAGTATTAACAAACTTTGTTCTTGGCAAGCATGATGGGTCAAGCATCCATGAGTTGGGAAAGATGAAGCATCTACAAGGAAGACTTACCATTTCAAATTTACAGAATGTTGTTTGTTCAAACGATGCCAAAGATGTGAAATTGAAGAATAGGGTGGGCCTCAAGGAGTTGGAGTTGATATGGAGTGAAGATAAGAATGTTGATGATGATTCAAAGCGAGATAGAGAAGTTCTTGAACAATTGGAGCCTCATACAAACTTAGAACGTCTTGTCATCAATTCATATAAAGGTACCACATTTTGTGAATGGGTGGGGCATTCTTCCTTCTCAAATATAGCATCTTTGGAGTTAAAAGGTTGTAAAAATTGCATCTTCTTGCCCCCACTAGGCCAACTATCATCCTTGAAATCTCTGTCTATTAGAGGGTGTGCTATGATAGTTAGGGTGGGTGATGAGTTCTATGGCAACAGTGATGCTTCGGGTAACCCATTTGGATGTCTTGAAGTTCTAAGATTTGAGGATATGTCAGAATGGGAAGAATGGATTTGTTTAAAGGATGAAGCTTTCTCTAGTCTACGAGAGTTATCCATAAGAAATTGTCCCAAGTTAACCAAGTCTTTGCCCAAGCACCTTCCATGTTTAAAGAAACTGCACATTCAGAGATGCAAAAAGCTTGGAGGCTTACTTCCAGAGGCACCAAGCATTCGGGAACTGGTGTTACATACTTGTGATGCATTGCAAATGGAGGCATTGCCATGTGGGCTTAGAGAATTGCGAATTGATGGTTTGAGAATCAATGATTCTATACTGGAGCAGATGTTGCAACCTTGCACTAGTCTTGAACAATTGCAAATTTCCAAGTGTAATGAGCTGAGATCCCTTCCTGAAGGGAGTAATTTGGCTATGACACTGAAGAAATTGTGGATTGGTGGGAGTGATGTGTTGAATGATTCTAAAATCCTCATGTATACGTCCCTTGAATCCGTGCGTATACAAGGTAGCAAGTGTAATGGGGTTGAATCTTTCCCATTAGGATCATTCCCTTTGCTAAATGATCTTAAGTTAGACAATTGTGAAGATTTGAAGCAGATTATTGGTGCATTACAGGAAGAGAATGCTCCTCTCTCATGTCGTCTTGATTCTTTGGGGATCTATCGTTGTTCTAATTTTATAGGTTTTGAGAAATTAGAGCGATTATGTGCTCCCAATTTGACAGGACTTGTTCTATGGAAATGTGAAAATTTAAAGGCATTGCCTGAGCAAATGCACTCCGTCTTCCCATCCCTTGATGATTTGGTGATATATTTTTGTCCAAACATAGAGGGATTTCCAAAAGAGGGTTTACCCTCCAAATTAGAACGTCTTTCTATCGTAGGAGGAGGATGTAAGAAACTAATAGAGGGGATAATGAGGAGAGATAGAGATAGGGAATGGGCCTTGCAATCACTCCCTTCACTTACATCCTTCAGTATCAATGGTGGTGGAGAAGAGATACAAGGGATAGAGAGTTTTCCATATGAACATCTCCTGCCCTCTTCTCTTACCGATCTTTCTATCTTTTCAATTCCAAATCTAAAGTGTTTGGAGTCTAAGGGCTTTCAACACCTTACCTCCCTCCGCAAATTGAGTATCTTCAATTGTCCGAGGCTCGAAACCATGCCGGAAAAGAGGGTCCTTTCCTCTCTTTCTGAATTATCCATTAAAAGATGTCCAAAGCTGAGAGGAAATTGTGAAAAGGAGAAAGGCAAACATTGGCCCAACATTTCCCACATCCCTCTCATCCACTTTGATGATGGTAAAGATAAACTCATTATTATGTAGCAGAGGTACTCCTTTCATAATTGTTAGTACTTTTTTAAATTTCACTTCATTTTTATTCATTACTCATTTACCCGTATTATTCAGCTCTCCCTGCTTTGTGTAGTTCTTGCTTCTCATCTCATCAATTTATTTATTCATTTATTTTTAGCGGGGATTTTTTTTTTGTCTATTTTTTCAGAGGAAAAAAAATCATTCTCTTTTATTTTTCCAATTTATGAGTTGTTGAGTTTTTGTTCTCTATAAAAGCGAAAACCGAAACAACAAAGGAGAGAGATATTCTAATACTGTTATTGTAGTTGACACAATGTCTAAAGTTGAGTTGCCCTAGCAAAATCTTCATGTATGATACAAGTATCAATTTTGTTAAGTAAGTTGAAGCATCTTCATGCTTGAGTGCACTTGCATTTTACAAGAAGCATCTTTTTGATAATTAATTTTGATGTTAACCTTGTTGAGCAGGCTTGTTGATTCAAGAGATATCACAGAGCTGCAACTGAAGCAGTCAGATTGTGAACTTCTAATAAGAAAGAAGGAAGCCTTGCTGCCACTGGAACCGGCATCGCCTATTGTTATGCCTCAAAACATGGCTCCTGCAATGTTTCAAACTCCACCCCCAGCAGCAGCTCCTGCTCCTGCTCCTGCAACCCCAACCCTTCCAGCCTTAGCACCTTCCTCACCTCCCCCTGGTAAAGCAGGGCGGTTCATCTTACTGGAACCTTCTATCACAAGTGGAGAAGAGACGGAGTGTTTTTCAGATGAACATCTGCTGCCCTCTTCTCTTACCGGACTTTCTATCACTGATTTTCCAAATCTGAAAGTGTTTGGACTCTAAGGGCAACACCTCACCTCTCTTCGCCAATTGTATATTTCTGGTTATCTATGGCTCCAATCCATGTCGGAAAAGAGGGTCCTTTCTGAATAGTGAAGGTGGACAGATTGCGATATACCGCTTCCACTTGCAGCAATTCATAAATTGTGGTTGGTTGAATTTGATTCATTTCCTCCGAGGGATTGCTTTGCTGTCTCCAGAAGATTAAATTACTTGAGAATAATTAGAGATTAAAATACTCCCAACTCAAGGAACTACTTCTGTGACATGCCTAGGAAAAGGTGAAGAAGTCCCTAATTCTCTATGGTACTCTTCTGCACTCCTTATTTGTTTGTGTTATCATCTTTATCTGTCTCATTTGCCCTGTCTGTTTCCTCAATTTACTGTGACCTTTTTATTTAGGAAATATAAATTTAAAGTGTTCTGAACTCTAAACTCTGAGAAGTGCAAATGTTTGCTTCTCTTAAATGTTCTTGCACTCTGAATTCCTTAGTTCACTTAATACAGTTTCTGTTATCCTTTCAGAGCTTTTCAAGTTATGGAGACATTAGAAAAGTTTGGATTTGGAGATCCCCATAACTCAAGAAACTTGATGAAGGCAAGGTAACTCTATGCTTTTGGTGGGTTTGTTCTATAAAAATATGCCTTTTGTTGTACAAGTTTTCATGTCTCATTACCTGTTGTGTATCATCTGTTCTGTTGAATTCTAAATAACCAATTGAAAGTATTTCACCACGTTCTTAATAGATACTCGATCTGGTATTTTCTTCTGTGTCTCTTTCCATAAAGGAGCATAAATAATTTAATTGCTGGTAACCCTCCAACTAACTGATTCTTATTACTAATGGGCTATGCCAACTATGTTAAGTATTAGTCCAGCATTACAATTAGAACAAATTTTGTAACTTGAACAAATACTTCTGTCTGGTCTATTGACATCATGACATGTGCAACTAAGGCTAACAGTGATGTTTCTCTGATTAGTACTGAAAGTTGTCTTTATTCCATAATACAGGAGGTGAATACTTTGCTTTTGGTATGCAGCCCTGTAACTGGAGTTACTCAAATTTTGCACTTTGTTCCATTCTGCTACTAGCTTTTTGAGGTATGCCTCATTACTTGCCTCATGTAATTACTTTTGAGAAAATGTTGCAAATTTGAGTCAAGTATTTCTGCCAGTCATGTATGTGTTGAGTAAATATAAAAAAGTGTAATATCAATTCTTAATTTCATCAAAAAGGAAAGTTTATTAGTATATAAGATATGAAAGACTTTGTTGGATAACCAAATAAACTAAAGAGTCCAACAAATAAAGAATCAAAGAATAAACATACTACAATACTAAAAGGGTTATGACAACAATTTCAATTTGGATGTCTGGAAGATCTTTTTTAGCAGTAAACAAGCAACATCCTATGTCTGGGTCTGATTTTCATCTTCCTTGACCGCAACAGAGCCTCAAACATTATATCTTCAGCTAGTTCATCATCATATTCATTTGACAATTCTTCTTCCAATATTGCTTCCATCATTGTTGCTTTCTCTTCGCGATCGCCTTGAAATTTTCTTGTGGGAACAGAATTTCCAGAGGTGGAATCTGAAAATTTTGTAGTTCCAAGTGTTGGTTTCTTCTCTTCATTGTCTTCTGTAGAATTGGTGGAGGAGAAGCTCATCTCAAGTGGCAATAAGATGGTCTCGGGCTCGGGTTGAAGGAATGGGTGCGCTCCAAAAGCATCCTAGCAGTCCACCTCTCATTGGGACCCGAACCAAAACATCTCTTTAAGAAATCCTTGCCCCAAGTCGACATGTTTTCAGGGATGTCTGGTTTCTGTCCTCTCAAGAGCTTGTCCCTCATATCCTCTGGTCCTTGGTAGTTTCTCCATGCCGTTCTTCCCGTGATCATCTCAATAACTATACAACCCAGCGACCACACATCCAGAGCACCCCAAATCTGCCCCACGATGGACTCCGGCGACATGTAAGTGGGCGTACCACAAAAGCAATAGTCCCATTTACGCATATTTTTAACCCCACTGACTTGAGCCAACCCAAAATCTGCGATCTTGAGAATAGGCAAATCACTACAATCTCCCCGGTGAAAAACTTTCACCTAGGATATTCTCAGGTTTGAGATCGCAATGGACATAACTCCTCGAATGAATCTCGACGAGCCCTTTGAGTATCATCTCAACATAGAGCTAATTAGCGTGATCTTCAGGAATTTTCCCACCATAATCCTCCATTAATTCCAGCAAGCTCCCACCGCTAGCCAACTCAAGAAACAAACCAAATACAATTGTTTCGTAATCAATACTGGAGGAACAACCATAGCACTGAATTATGTGAGGGCTCCCCTGAAATTGATCCAGTATTTTCTTCTCAAACAAAAGAGTCTCGGCTAATTCTTCCAAACTTGTTTTCTCAGCAATTAAATGACCAAACAGTAGACCCCTTCCAGTATTTTGGTTTATTTTTAATAAAATTCCCAGCAGTACTTTCCTTTCCCTTTCTCTGTCTAAAATTTTAAAAAAAAAGTTCTAAACCCCAATTACCGCCAAAAAAAAATCTAAACCCAATCGTCTCTCCCCCTTCCGGCCGCCGTTGCTGCCGCCAGTCTCGCCGGAGGTGCGCCTCTGTTCTTCTCTTAGAGTGGAAGATGAAATAACCGTCCGCCATGGTTTGTTCATCGAACCAGAATCGAAGCATGGAGGCTCTCAGCTGTTGAAGAAGCAGGGGTTCGACGCGTGCTCTTACGGAACATGGGCTCACGTTAAGCTCCCTGAACACTCCCTTGGAGAACCTAACGTCTAGGAATTTGGCACCCCTTACAAGTAAATAATCTTATTCTTCGCTTTTTATTTTTAAGTTGCCATGTTGATAATGATGGTAAATTTTGAAACTTTGATGAAATCGGTTTTTGGGTTTCTTGCTGGTACAAGAGAAATGAGATATTGGCACCCCAACGTTGACAAGATAATGCAGCTTATGGTTCCTTTGACATTGTTCTCACCTTTGAAGAGAACTTGGGTGTGTTTTTGCTTTTGTCTCTAACTTAGCTCATCAGTGAAGGAATCTCTAGTGGCTTATAGGGGCATCATTTTCAAATAAACAGCACAAGGATTATAATATTTTTACCATGCATTTTAGAAGCTTCTGTCAGGATTGAGAAATAATTTCATAATAACATGATCAAAATTCTTCTGACAAAGCCAAGTGTTCTATGTTCCATAGCAAGTACCACTCATTGAAGCCTAGGGTATATGCAGGGGGGGGGGGGGGGTGGGCTTGACTTCCTGTAAATAAACTAAACAATTTGATCAATGGCAAGAGAGAATGTTTCTGTTTTCCTTTTTGGTCAAAATTGCAGACAATATGCCGGTGCTACTCTGGCTATATCACCTGATGAACTTTTGATGTATGCTTACATGAAATTTCATGTTAAATCACATGCCACTAGAGTCTAATACTGCAAAATATTGAGATTATTTACTGGATCACATATTTATGTCACTTACAATGTTTTAATTTTCCAACAAATCTTTTGGAACACGTTCTGTTTCTTACCAATGAGGTTACTCTTACAAACTTTTTGTACAGGCTTATTGTATCGAATATATAATTTTAGAGGGTGGTAACCTGTCAGCCTCATTCCCAAATGCACAACTTAGTTTGGGTAAATTTTAGTCAAGTGCTCCAGGTTTGTTTGCAATGATGGCAACCCTTGCTGTTCTTCCCACTGTTTGGGTCCGAGACCTTAGTTTACTTAGCTATATTTCAGGTAAGGAGTATATAATATTTGATCTGCAAATTTTTCCTACCTGAAACCCCAATGTATAGTTGATCTTAGTTGCACTCTCTTCAGCGCCTAGGCTAACTCCAATGCTATGCTATGTTACATTGTTTTGAGGTTTCTCAGTCTGTTCTCTCTCATTTCAGCTGGTGGAGTTGTTGCATCAGTCTTGGTAGTGCTCGGCTTGTGTTGGTTCGGCTTGGTAGATAATGTCGGTTTCCATCACAAAGGGACTACATTGAGCCTGTCTACGCTTCCCGTCGCTATTGGTTTGTGTGGTTACTGTAATTCTGGACATGCTGGTTTTTCCAACATCTGCACCTCAATGGCAAAACCAAATCAATTCCCTTCAGTCCTTTTAGCCTGGTAAAGTAAAGCTGCTCACTTCTGTTTAAAGTGATTTCGTGATAAATCACATTGTTGTTGTTACTCTTGCTGGGATTTTTTCACCTTTCTGCATCATTTACCAGTTTGAGAGTGCAAGATCCTACATTAATGTGTCTACTGTGATTAATGTAAGCGATCTGATCTTCGATTTTAATTTCCCTTGCAGTTTTGGAATCTGTTCTTTGATGTATGCTGGAACTGCAGTTGTGGGGTACACAATGTTTGGAGAAGCAACAGAATCACAGTTCACTCTTAACTTGCCTAAAGATTTGATTGCTTCAAAGATTGCTGTGTGGACAACGGTATATGCTCAACAGAATCACAGAACATCATTGGTGATCTCAACCTTGATTGTTGGCCTCAGCATTCCCTTTTTCGGTAAGCAATCTCCTTATTTTCTCTGTCTAGTCATTTACAACTTTCAGTTTCATTTTCCCAACACAGAATAACTTGTTGCAGTTAAGGTAATGAGGTTATTGTTTGATCATCTGCCATGAAAATTCTGGATTATGTCACTGTGAGTAAAATTTCTTACTTGTCTCGCAGGTTTGTTAATGTCATTGATAGGATCTTTACTCACAATGCTTGTGGTAAGTTAACTTCTTGCATTCTAGTATCATTTTTATTGCTATTTGGTATATCAAAATAACATAAATGAAAAGACTAATTTGCTTCTAATCATTAACTTCTACTTGGCAGACCTTGATACTTCCACCTGCTTGTTATTTAAGCATCCTGAGGGGCAAAGTATCTCGTATTCAGGTACGATGTCGATCACATCATACACATAACATGCGTAAATGTGCATACGCATACATACGAATATGTATTTGTATTAATAGCATGAACACACGTGCATTTCTTCCTTTTTCTTATAGTCTTTCGGAAAGACTAGTCTTTCCCCTTTTGTCCCCTTTGTTTCTGTAGGCTACATTCTGTATTATAATTATTGCAGTGGGAGTTGTTTCATCGGCCTTCAGAACATACTCAGCACTTTCGGAGATTGTTGAGAATTTGACAAGCTGAGAGTCTCTCTCTTTTTTCTTCTGAATTTAGCTTTCTAGAATTGCCTTGATTAAGTAGTCAAAGTCTATGTTGTGTTGTTTGTTGCTTCTATATACATTTCCAAATTTTGATTCGACTTTTGAATTTTGTATCCCTATTTTGGAAGTTTTGATGTGTTTTTTTATATGTGAATTACATTATGAAAAATGAAGAAGATAAATAAATAATATAATGACTGTTAAATAACTTTAACTTTTTCTTATTCTGTTCTTCATAATTAGTTGGGTTACATGAGAAAATTTAATAATTTTGTGATTTCTCTACTGATATTATGCAGAACTAAGGCTAAGATTTTCTGGTTATTGCTGAAACTCATCTTTTAATAAATACAGGACCTGACTTCTTGTGCCTTTTGGGGTTATTAAGTAGACAAGCAGAGCAGCTAGTGGTCTTCAAGTTTGCAGTTGTTTCCAGTTTGCCAGTTGCCATTTGAGGTATGTTCATTACTTGCTTCCTGTAATTACATCTGAGAAGTTGTTCCAAATTTGAGTTGAGAGTTTCTGGTTAGTGAAGTTCCTTCAAAATCCAAATTTATTCTGTTTTAGAGCTAAAATGGAAGCTTGATTGTATTTTTCTTTTTAAAGATTACACACCACTATAAGTTCAAGTAGTCTATTATTGGCTTCAGTAGTGCTTGGTTATAATGTCTTTGCAGCAGGTTCCAGATGGTTGATATTAAATTTTGGATTGTCAGAGCAACATTGAGGATGATCTTTCATGTTTCTAGACTTTATGTGGGTGAATGATAAAGACATTGTTCCCCTCTTTTCAGAACTATAAGATGTCAACAACAACCACAGATATTCCAGCTCCACTCCAGGTAGATGTTTTCAAACAGAAGGATGCTCCATCGATTGACGAGAAAGGACGAACCAACAGATGATGTTTGCAGAGTAGAAAATGAACTGAAGTCCTTTGCAAACTGGTTGTATCATCAGAATTGAAACTCAACTGCTTATATAATGTAAGTGACCTCAGATTTCGATTGTAATTCCTGAATTCTTGCTACTTTTTTTTCATGTAGTATTTTTCTGGAATTTTGTTTGAGATGTCTCCTACAGTTTCACTTCCCATTCCCTTTATGTCAAAAATTGTGTCCTGAAAGCTTTTAGCTTAATGTCTCTCAAAGTACTTGTAAGTTTTTGGAGAGTTCAAGAATAATATGATACATTGTCATTCATCAAATTTACCCTTTTTTTTATTTTTGTCAGAGTGATTTAAGCTAGAGCAATCTGGCAAAGAAGTTCCAGGTGGTCAAACAAGCTCATATTCATACCTAAAATGGTACAAATATAATATTGATGACAACATATACAACCACAAAATTTGATTGTGATTTGTAGTTAGTAAGGTAACTAGGCAAATATATATATGGTGATTGCTTGCAGTTCTCATCATGCCTTCGAGAAACTCTGATATGATTTCTCTATAAATGAAATTTCCAATACTAGTATAAATTTTCAACACTGAAATTTCCCATGAAAATTTCTCATAAAAGGAATTAAGAATATCGAATAAACATACAAAGACCATAAAATATTCTCTTATGGACTGGTTGGCTACTTTAGTTTCTTTCTCTTGCAATTTGCTTTTCCCATTACTATTGCAACAGATCTTATCAAAATCCACTACGGGGAGTGGAGTGGGGGCACAGGGAATAACTATACTCAAGTTGTTGACCGTTGGCTTGGCGCCGTATTTCCCACTAGGAGTAGTAGAAAATTTAAATTTAAGACTGACTTTGGGTTGGGCCCAAGATTGGAAAATTGACACTGGGCCTGTTTTTTTTTTTTTTCCTAATAATTTCCTAGTACTTAACTTTCTCTCTGTCTAAAGTAAACCCAATTATTGGTGGAAAAAAAAAAGAAAAAAAAAAAAGGTAAAACCAATTACCGCCAAAAAAAATCTAAATCGTCTCTCTCCTCATTAACTCTCCCCTTCCGGCCGCCGTTGCTGCCGCCAGTCTCGGCGGAGGTGCGCCTCTGTTCTTCTCTTAGAGCGAAAGATGAAATAACCGTCCGCCATGGTTTGTTCATCGAACCGGAACCGAAGCATGGAGGCTCACTCAGCTGTTGAAGAAGCAGGGGTTCGACGTGTGCTCTTACGGAACATGGACCCTCCCTTAGAGAACCTAACGTCTACGAAAGTAAATAATCTTATTCTCTTCCCTTTTTATTTTTAAGTTGCCATGTTGATGAATATTAATGATAGTAAATTTCGAAACTTTGATGAAAATTGAAATGGGTTTTTGGGTTTCTTGTAGGTACAAGAGAAATAGGATAGTTCTTATGTTAGAAAGGAACTTGGGTGTGAAATTAGCACCCGATAATGCAGCTGATGCTTCCTTTGACATTGTTCTCACCTTTGAAGACAACTTGGGTGTGTTTTAGCTTTTGTCTCTAACTTAGTTCATCAGTGAAGGAATCTGTAGTGGCTTACAGGGGCATCATTTTCTAATAAACAGCACAAGGATTAAAATATTTTTACCATGCATTTATTTTAAGAAAGCTTCTGTCAGGACTGAGAATTAATTTCATATTAACATGATCAAAATTCTTCTGACAAAGCCAAGTGTTCTATGTTCAATAGCAAGTACCACTCATTGAAGCCTAGGGTATATACTTCCTGTAAATAATTTGATCAATGGCAAAAGAGATCATCTTAGTAGGCTAAAAAATTTGATAAATGGCAAGAGCGAATGTTTCTGTTTTCCTGTTTTGGTCAAAATTGCAGACAATATGTGGGTGCTACTCTGCCTACATCACCTGATGAACTTATGATTTATACTTACATGAAATTTCATGTTAAATCACATGCAACTAGAGTCTAATACTGCTAAATATTTAGATTATTTGCTGGATCACATATTTATGTCACTTATGTCATCATTTTCCGACAAAATCTTTTGGAAAATGTTCTGTTTCTTACCAATGAGGTTACTTACAATCTTTTTGTACAGGCTTGTTGTGCTGAATATATAGTTTAGAGGATGATAACCTGTCAGCCTTCTTCCCAAATGCACATCTTAGTTTGGGTGGAATTAAGTTAAGTGCTCCGCGTTTGTTTGCATTGATGGCAATTGGCAACCCTTGCTGTTCTTCCCACTGTTTGGCTCCGAGACCTCAGTGTCCTTAGCTATATTTCAGGTAAGGAGCATATAATATTTGATCTGCAATGTTTTCCTTCTGGAAAATCCAATGTATAGTTGATCTTAGTTGCGCTCTGTTCAGGCCCTAGGCTGACTCCAATGCTATACTATATCACATTGTTTCGAGTTTTTGTCTCAGTCTGTTTTCTCTGATTTTAGCTGGAGGAGTTGTTGCATCAGTCTTGGTAGTGCTCTGCTTGGGTTGGGTCGGCATGGTAGATAATGTTGGTTTCCATCACAAAGGGACTACATTGAACCTGTCTACGCTTCCCCGTTGCTATTGGTCTGTATGGTTACTGCTATTCTGGACATGTTGTTTTCCCCAACATCTGTACCTCAATGGCCAAACCAAATCAATTTCCTTTAGTCCTCTTAGCCTGGTTAAGTAAAGTTGCTCATGTCTGTTTAGAGTGCTTTCTTGATAAATCATATTGTTGTTGTTACTCTTGCTGGGATCTTTTTACTTTTCTGCATCATTACCTAAATTATGCAAAGTTCAGAAAAACTTCCATGATGAGACTTTTACTTGTCTGCCAAGCCTATCCACCTTGCCTAGTCCAGACTTAGGCTTTCAACATGTTTAGTATTAATCCAAATCCCATCTGTTAACTAAAGAAATCATTTTTGGGTTCTTTTGCAGGTATTCAATCCATTTACCAAATATCCTTTCTTTATAGCATATAAGTACGGTGAATATAACTTTCCTTTGGTAAGGGTTCATAGGCAAATTGAATGTAGACATGCTCTGCTGGGAACCAAAACCTTCATGATCTAAACCTAAGTAGTCAAAGTCTATGTTGTGTTGTTTGTTGCTTCTATATGCATTTCCAAATTTTGATTACAAATGCATGTACCAAGAAACTTCCTTGTAATAACAATGTGGACCAGAAGTCTGAAAAAGTTTATTTCCATTGCTTTCAAAAGATAAATCAAAGCATCTACAGTGTTTTTCCATGATAAAGATTGAGAATTCTCTTAGCAAGATGCATGCATTTCAATTTAATTAATTAACGCTAATGCAAGGCCTTCAACAACTTTAAGTCTTTAACAACTATAGGTCAATAATTGCACACAAAGTCTGGATTGAAACAGAACATATTGAGCGTCCCTACCCTAAACCCACTCTTAATTTTATTGTTTGCTATCACTTCCATTTCAATCTCTTTAGATCTTTCTTTCCTTTAATTACCACTAAAAAAAAAAAAAAAGCAGCCATGGCGGGTGCCTTAGTGGGTGAAGCTTTCTTTCTTGCAATTTCATATATTCAACAAATCATATCAAACTCTGGCAAAAAAAAAAAAACAAATCATATCAAAATCCAGTATGGGGACAGCAGCCAACAGGGAATCACAATTGCACCGAAAGCAAACAAAAACAAAAGCCACTATATATGTGAATGTGACTATGGTGGTCTATGTGGACCGCTGGTTAAATAATCAATAATAATGGAGTAATGGACCACTAATACAATTGCAAGAAGAATCAACGTAAAGGAAATAATATCAATTTGGAGACTTGTAACTATACCAACAACCCATCAACTGTTCATTTTATTACTTTTCAAAACAGAGTAACTTTTTTCACCCAAAAAAAAAACAGAGTAACTTTATTGTTAGGACATTCCCTCGTCGCTCAATAATTGCAAAAGTCTGAAACAACACATCGAGCTTCCCTTCCGTAAACGGGTCTTTGCAATCAGTTCTTCCATTTTAATCTTCTTCTGATCTTACTCTTTCTTAGATTTTTACCAGAAGAAAAAAAAAAACCCAGACATGGCGGGCGCCTTAGTTGGTGGAGCTTTTCTTTCTGCTTCACTCCAAGTTCTGTTCGACAGGATGGCTTCTCGCCAGGTTACCGACTTCATTAGGGGCAAGAAACTTGAAAAGCTGTTGTTGATGAACCTGAAGTCGACGTTGATGTCTGTTAGGGCAGTGGTGGATGATGCTGAAGACAAGCAGATTACCAAGCCGAGTGTGAAAGATTGGCTGTCTGAGCTCAAAGATGCTGTTTATGATGCAGAGGACTTCCTTGATGAGATTGCTTATGAAGCTCTTCGAACCAGCCTTGAATCTGAGGATCAAACAACTTCAACCAAGGTTAGTCGATTTTTCTCTTCTCTCAATCCTTTCAATAAGAGGATCATGGAATCAAAGCTAGAGGAGATTCTTAAGAGACTAGAATGTCTAGTCAGCCAAAAAGACATCCTGGGTTTGAAAGACTGTAGAGCTGAAAAGTCATTTCAGAGGTCACCAGCCACTTCTTTGGTGGATGAATCTTGTGTTTATGGTAGAGTTGATGAAAAAGAAGCAATAATGGAGTTTTTGCGCCCTGAGTATGCAAGTGGAAACCAGATTGATGTGATTCCAATTGTGGGTATGGGTGGGGTTGGTAAAACCACCCTTGCTCAATTGGTCTACAATGACAAGAGAGTGGACGGATGGTTTGATCTTAAAGCTTGGGTGTGTGTTTCAGATGAATTTGATGCTTTCAGGGTAACCGAAACCATTCTTCAACAGATCACTCCGGGTTGTGATGGTAGTCTGGACCTAAATCAGCTTCAACTTAAACTCAAGGAGAAGCTGTTGGGGAAGAAGTTCCTATTTATTTTAGATGATGTTTGGAATGAGAATTCTGTTGATTGGGAAGCATTGACAAGTCCTTTCCATTTTGGGGCAAAAAGCAGCAAGATTGTTGTGACTACACGTAATGATAAAGTTGCAGACATCATGAGGACAGTTCCAACTTATCATCTCAATGTCTTATCTAGTGAGGATTGTTGGCATGTATTTGCAAAACGTGCATTTGCTAATACAAACCCAAGCAGGCATCCAAATCTCAAGGCAATTGGTGAAGCAATTGTCAAGAAATGCAGTGGCCTTCCTTTAGCAGCCAAAACACTCGGCGGTCTTCTGCGATGCAAGCTAGATGTAGAGGAATGGAACACAGTTTTAACAAGCAACTTGTGGGACATAAGAGATGATGCAAGTAACATTCTTCCTGCACTAAGATTAAGTTATTATTATCTTCCTTCCCATTTAAAGCGTTGCTTTGTGTATTGTTCAATTTTCCCTAAAGATTATGAATTCAAAAAGGAACAACTCGTTCAGCTGTGGATGGCCGAAGATCTTTTGGCATACTGAGTGAAAATGTAACAATGGAGGAACAGGGTAGCGAGTACTTCAAAGATTTGACATCAAGGTCATTCTTTCAACAAGCAACTCAAGATAAATCATGTTTTGTGATGCATGACCTAATAAGTGACTTAGCCAACTCAATATCAGGAGAGCTTTTTTGCAGACTAGAAAGTGGTGTTACTTCATGTAAAGCAACTAAGAAGACCCGGCATGTGTCCAATATCCAAGAATATTATGATGTGCGTAACAAATTTGAGGCTTTATGTGAAGCAAAAGGTTTGCGCACTTTTTTAACTCTAGAAAATCAGTATAGTGGGAATTATATCTCCAAAATGGTTGTGAATGATTTGGTCATGAGATCAAAATCCTTACGGATGCTTTCCTTGGCTAAGCATTCAAATGTTTCTGAGGTCCCAGAAGAAATTGGAGAATTGAAGCATTTGAGATATCTGGATCTCTCTCGAACTTCAATTGAAAGGTTGCCGAATTCTTTGTGTGCATTGTATAATCTGCAAACAATAAAATTGTTCTATTGTTTCAGCCTTGTTGAGTTGCCTGAAGACATGGGAAAATTGATCAATATGCATCATCTGGATATCAGGGG
This sequence comes from Corchorus capsularis, assembly GCA_001974805.1. Taxonomy (NCBI): domain Eukaryota; kingdom Viridiplantae; phylum Streptophyta; class Magnoliopsida; order Malvales; family Malvaceae; genus Corchorus; species Corchorus capsularis. Next base: position 10,389 of record AWWV01009325.1, on the reverse strand, counting down.
TACGAGCTTAAAAAAGATGCCACCAGGAATGGGAAAATTGGAAGGTCTTAACGTATTAACAGACTTTGTTGTAGGCAAGCATGATGGGTCAAACATTGGTGAGCTGGGAAAGCTCAAGCATCTGCAAGGAAGCCTTGCTATTTCAAATTTAAAAAATGTTGTGTCTGCATGGGATGCCAAAGATACCGGATTAAAAGATAAGGTGCAGCTTAAGGAGTTGCAGTTGGTATGGGGCAACAATGAAATAAAATTCAATATTGAAGATAATTCAGATGATGATGATATTGGAGATGATTCAGAGCATGAAAGAAAAATACTTGATCAACTAGAGCCTCATACGGAATTAGAGCAGCTCGTCATCAATTATTATAGAAGTACCAGATTTGCAGAATGGGTGGGACATCCTTCCTTTTCAAATGTAGCATCTGTGAAGTTAAGTAGTTGTAAGAATTGCTGCTTGTTGCCCCCACTTGGCCAACTACCATCGTTGAAATCTCTGTCTATTAAAAGGTGTGCTAAGATAGTTACAGTGGGTGATGAATTCTATAGAAACAATAATGATGCATCGAGTAAGCCATTTGGATGCCTTGAAGCTCTAGAATTTGAGGATATGTCAGAATGGGAAGGATTTGTTTGAATGATGAAGCTTTCTCTAATCTACGAGATCTGTCCATAGTAGATTGTCCCAAGTTAACAAAGTCTTTGCCCAAGCACCTTCCTTGTTTAAGGAAACTTGTGATTATAAGATGCAGAAAGCTAGAAGGCTTACTTCCAAGGGCACCAAGCATTGAAAAAGTGCATCTAATGGGTTGTGATGCATTGCAAATGGAGGCATTGCCATGTGGGCTTCGAGAGTTGTTAATTGAAGATTTGAGAATCAATGATTCCATAATGGAGCAGATGCTGCAACCGTGTACAAGTCTTGAGAACTTGTATATTGACAAGTGTAGTGAGCTGAGATCCCTTCCCGAAGGGAGTAGTTTGGCTATGACACTGAAGAAATTGAGCATTGAAGAGAGTAATGTGTTGGATGATTCCAAAATCCTCTCCTATACATCCCTCCAATCCTTGGAAAAAAGAGATAGCAGGTGTAAAGGGGTGGAATCTTTCCCATTAGGATCATTCCCTTTGCTAAATAGTCTTATGGTAAGCCGTTGTGAAGAGTTGAAGTGGATTATTGGTGCATTAGAGAATGCTCCTGCTCCTCTCTCATCCTCATGTTGTCTCAATTTTTTGCAAATCATGGGGTGCCCTAATTTAATATGTTTTGACAAATTAGAGGGATTCTATGCCCCCAATTTGACAACACTTAATCTGTTGAGATGTGGAAAGTTAAAGGCATTGCCTGAGCAAATGCACTCCCTCTTCCCATCCCTTGAAGAATTTTGGATAGAGGAATGTCCAAAAATAGAGGGATTTCCAAAAGAGGGTTTGCCCTCCAAATTAAAAAGGCTTTCTATCGGAGGAGGATGTAAAAAAGTAATAGAGGGGATGATGATAGGGAGGAGAGATAGGAAATGGTCCTTGCATTCACTCCCTTCACTTGAATATTTGTCTATCTCAGGTGAAGGTGGAGAAGAGAAGGAAGGGATAGAGAGTTTTCCAGATGAACATCTGCTGCCCTCTTCTCTTACCCGTCTTTTAATCTCTTCGTTTCCAAATCTAAAGAGTTTGGAGTCTAAGGCCTTTCAACACCTCACCTCTCTCCGTCAATTGAATATTTACAACTGTCCGAGTCTCCAATCCATGCCGGAAAAGAGGGTCCTTTCCTCTCTTTCTGATTTGTCCATTTACAAATGTCCAAAGCTGAGAGAAAATTGTGAAAAGGAGAAAGGCAAACATTGGCCCAACATTTCCCACATCCCTCTCATTCGCTTTGATTATGATCAACTAATTATATAGCAAAAGGTACTCCTTTCATTATTTCTTTATCTACTTTCACTCCTTTTTTATTTATTATTATTCAGCTTCCTCTGTGCTTTGTAGTTTACTCTCTCTCTCTCTCATTTTACTTATTTATACAGCGGTGAATTCTTTGTCTATTTTTTTAACAAAAAAAAAAATCTCTGTTTTTTTCCTTTTTATCAATTTATTATGAGTTGTTGAGTTTTTGTTTCATAAAAAGAAAAAAAAAAATAGGAGAGATAGTCTAATGTAAAATTCTTATGAGATTGTCTTACTGCTCAGTGGTCATCAACACCTTTAAACTTGTTGAGCAGGCTTGTTGATTCAAGAGATATCACAGAGCTGCAACTGAAGCAGTCAGATTGTCACTCGCTCAGGTGCTACTTTCATTCCCTTTTTTTTTTTTTTGTCTGTCTTTCTTTTTTCTCCATCTAATGACTGCACTGAGAAATGTTGTATGCTTTTGGTGGGTTAATTTGTTTTGTAAAATTTTACTTTTTGTTGTACAACTTTTCATGTCTCATTACCTGTTGTGTTGAATTCTTAATAACTAATTGAAAGTATTTTCACCACCTTCTCAACAGATACTCCATCTGGTATATTCCATCGATGTGGCAACGGCTTGTTTCGTGGACTGGTGAGAAAAATCTGGCAATTCCTTAATTCGGCACGTCGTATTTCCAGCTGATTCGAAATCGTCCTCTGTTTTTGGTCGTTTCCAACTCCATGTTCGTCCTGAATTAAGTCAAAAAGTTCTGAATTTCAGAAAAGATAACAGGGTTTTTAATTTTATTTTGTTCGCAAACAATGATGCTTGATTCTGATTCTAATTCTAATAGATAGGAAATACAATACAATTGATTTTTATACATCTCAAATGACTAAGAATAAATCTCTATATGAGAAATCAACCAAAACTAAGAAACTACCATAAATAAACCATCTACCTACCAAATACACAAATAAACAAATTACAAACTAAACTCACATTCCGTGAGAACGGAACCCAGGACTTCACAGTTCAGGCACGGTACACCTACTAGTTGAACTAACAACTTGGACGTGAATTCAAAGTTAGCAGTACCATACTTTAGTTATCTTATATATCTTACTAAAAAAATCTTAAATTGGGAAATTTCTAAAATACCCTTACTATTATAGTATAATTTTTTTAATTAATATCTTTTTAGACATTAAACTTTCTTAGTATTATGGTATAATAAATTTTTAATTAATATTCTTTTTAGTTATTAAACTTTTTTATTAATTATGAAAAGATATTGTAAATCCTAATCCTATATAATTTTTATAAATTATAGAAAGATATTAAATAATTTACTATCAAGGTTCAAGGAAAATCATAACTTTTCCTTTCTTTCTTTTTCACCAATAACTTTTTTCTTTTACAATCATATTTGGATTTTCTTAAAATTGGAGATTTGACTTCGTAAGTAATTGTTATATGAATTCATGACATGAGTAAGACATTATTTTTTTTAACCGTTAACTTTTTCTTAAAAATTGAAGATTTGACTAATTAGTATGTAATTGTTATATATATGAATTGATCCTGACATGTGTAAGACATTATTGTTTTTAACCGATAATTTATCCTTTACAATCATTCTTGTTTTTTAAAAATTGAAGATTTAACCTAGTACGTAATTGTTATATGTATTCATGACATGATTAAGACATTATTTTTATACGAAAGAAATGACGAAACAAATTGGATTGGTACAAAAAGGGAGAAAAGTTTTGATAAAAAAAAGTGGTAATTACATAATCTAAAATGAATTTTGTTAATTATATTATTGAAAATATGGTTTGTTGTAACTTAGAAGTTAGAAGGATATCGTTTTGTTGTATATATGGATCCTCCAGTAAGCTTTTGCCTTAGCATTTCAACTCACGGACACCTTGCCTTATTCTTTTCTACGAGTTCTTTATATGTTCTTTTTCACTTCAAATGATCAAATATCCAAAGGCCAAAGTGGTCATGGTTAAGTATATAGTATTAATCATTAGATTAATATTTTAATTAAGGTTTCATGTTTGAGTCTTGTGATAGAGAAAATAAACGTTAGAAACTGAGTTTTTATACATTTTAAGTCTAACATGATTTAAGTGATTACTAGATAGGGGTTTTTTACACCCAAAAAAATCTTAAATGACTTTATTTCATTTTATGTCCAAACTCCTAAGTACTGTATGATTAACATCCACTACTTTCATCTCTTACTGGCAATTACAAGCTGGCTTCAATTCTTTTCAAGTCCTCAAACTATGTATAGATTCATCTTTTAATAATTTTGAGAAACATTTAGACATTTAATATTTTCAAAAATAACAATCAAATTTAACGGCCTTACTTCGATCTAATCATCTTATGTAATTTAAAATAAATTTCAACAAAAATTCCAAACCCACGTGTGACGCCCTTAATTCCAGAGTTCATAAGTAAAAAGACTGAGAACCTTTTTCAATAATTATATCATATAAAACTTATTTCTTTCTCATATAAGTTTAGCAAGTTCAATTTCTATACCCACAGGCATAGCATGTGAAGTTGTGGACGTATGACATTTTTGTGATTTAAGTATTGTAAATTTAATAAACTTCATTATTTATGAAATCATTACCATAATTACTTAACGGTAGGTTATTGAATTTGTTGGTAAATATATAGGTTTTTAATAAACCACATAGATACAAGTGTTTTACCCATCATTCTTACCTCAAATACATCCTTTTTTTTAAGAAACAAAAACACATCAAAGTTTTTAGTGGTTTAGATTGGAAATAAACTTTGAACAATAATGTTGAAACATTTTAATTTTGATCATTTTTTTTAGAAAAAAGTAATTTTGATCTTTTTAAGTACTAATTAAATTGATAGTTTGGGTATAGTATTGGTCTAAATATGTAATTAATCTAATTTCTTCCCTTTTTATCTTTTCTTTTGTTTTTTTATACAAGGTCAAGATATTAATTAAGTACTAATTAACTATACGTCATTAGTCCTTAATTAATCCGAAATCGAATATCAATCCAATATTTAATAGAAATGAGAGTAATGTCACATGTATTTATGAAGAAAAATGTTGCTAATTTTTATTTCTTAAAACAAGAAACAGGAAAATCCCATCTCTAAAATGGATTAATCCTTCCTGATTATAACCATTAATCATCAAATTACAACAGGATAGACATCATGAAAAAGAAACTCACCATATCATAATCATTTGAATGTTGTTGTAGATTTCCCAAATGCTTGAACCAGATCCTCAGGCATGCATTAGGACCTTCGGTTGCTTTCTGTTTATTAGCATAGCAAAAGGCAGCCACCTCCAACAACTATATGCAAATAAACAGAAAGCAACTGATGGTCCATATGCACAAATTCTTGATGTCAATGCAAAATCTCCACCTATTTCTCCAGATAATGAAGGAAGGCGTGTTCAATTTGGTGAAGCCATGGCCATGGTGATTGGTCATGAGAAGAATGGTGATAATACAAAGAGATCACATGGTAACTCTCTTTCAAGCAGTTCAAATGATATTTCAAGAACATATCATGAGAGTGAAATGCCTTTGGCTTTATCAATGGCTACATGATTATAAAAGTTTCTTTGGATGAACCCATTTTTTGGTTTGAATTGCTAGAATTTTTCGAAGAATAGCTGCACTTATATAACAAATTTTTTTTAGATAATCGACATTCAACAAACAAAATATGATTTTTTTTTAGAATGATAATTTAAGTAATTAACAAATTTTAGCTAAAAATAAAAGATAGATGTTTGTGGAGATGGATGCGGTCCTCGTGGAAACTGCTTGGAATGTGTAAATATTGCCAAGCGACCAATGGAGTAAACTCTACTTTTATTTGAACATTGATTATGTCATGTACTGTAATTGGTGATTTAGTTAATTAACACAAGTCATGTTAGCCCGCGCTAGCGCTACGAGAATTCTTTGTTTTAGAGTGATGCTTGATTAACTGATTGAATAAGGATATTAATATAATCAATTATATAAGGTCCATGGGCATTCTTTGTTCTAGAGTGGTGCTTGATTAATTGATTGAATTATATAAGGTTGCAGTGAAAATGTAATTTAAATGGATTAGTTTTAATATTGTCTCTTGCTATTGCCATAAATCTTTATAAGCTAACTTTTTAGACATGCAAAACTAAGAAGGTCAAAGAATATTCTTTTATTTGTAAGAAAATAGGAAGTGCAAAGAGGTAATATAATATGGTGTTAATTGGATAATAATATACACATTGAAGAAATGGTGGTTTAATTCAGAAGGGGAAAAACATTGAACGGTCCATGGTGAAGGGATGGGGAAGGAGAGGAAAAAGGAAAAAGATGTGAAGGTAAAAACAGAGGGGAGTAATGAAATGTTTGATTTTTGGCAAACCTGAGGATTGATCAGCATTGAGGAGTTGAAAGGAAGCAGCAGCTGAGTTGGTGAGAGGAAAAAAGAAGGGGGGAACATTAATTAAATGCAATTACACAATTAAGGAAGAGAAATAGGTAATTACAAAAAAGGGTAGTAGAAAAAGAAATGAGGAAAACTCATAAAGGGGCTTTTTAGTCATCCGAAAAATGAGAAAAGATCAAAAAAAAAAAATTCAAAAGGTGGCACCATATTAATCCTCAATTTGGCCTTTTAGTAACTTCGCTAGGTACTAAAAATAATATATAGTATATATTACAAAATATGGTAAAGTTGATAACCTTCATATTATATGAAATAATTAAAAAAAATACTTATAATTGAAGGTTAATGGATTTGTTATGAAGACGTATAACTTTTTTTTATTACCTAAAAAGCTTTTCTGGAAATTGGGTATTGTAAAATTGGTAAACCCCCATTTTTGAATAAGTGGTTATAAATACCTTTATAAAGTATGCTTACATAATTCGTTGGTGAATACAGAGTTTTTCTTATATCCTTAATTGAAAATCTTTAAAAAAAAAAATTCAGTAATCAAGTATTGTAAATTTGATTAAATTGTTACCAAATTACTGAAATTAAAATATTACTAAATTTGTTGGTTAATATATATATATATATATTATATATTATAAGAAACAATAAGAATAGGAAGTGAAGTTACGAAAAAACCAATGTAAACATTTGATTTCATGAATTCATGTACAAATGAGGAGGGGTATTATGGTACTTTCATGCTCGGTTATTTCGTTATTTGGATTGATGATTGAGGGTATTTTCGGAACTTTGTGAATAAGTTATTATTTATGGGTCCCATTCTCCATAAACTAATATTTTTTTGTTGGATTATTTATCTAATGATCCTCATATTTTTATGCTTAATGCTATTTAGTCCTTTACAATTATAGGTTGGACGATTTAATGCATTCGCATTTATTATTGTATTTTTTTCCTATTTGTCCGATTAAGATGATTCAAGTGTCTATTAAAAGGTAATTTCATGATCTACAATTTTCATGAAGAACTCAAAAGCCAATTTTAACATTTTGATTTTAAAAAATGCTTCCGAAATTTTGTGGTTTTGATTGTCGGTCAATTTAATATCGTATAATTTTTTGTCCGCATGTCCGATTGAAGTTATTGAAGTGTTGATTAGAAGGTTATTGCATGATTTATGACTTTCATGAAGTACCCGAAAGCTAAATTTGATCTTCGAGTTTCATGAAGGGTTCAAAAGGGAGTTTTTATGTTCAAGATCTCCATTAACAAATTTTTTTAGTTGGATTATTTATCTAATGATCCTCATACTTTTATGCTTTATGCTATTTAGTCCTTTACAATTATAGCTTGAACGATTTAACGCGTTCACATTTATTTTTGTATTTTTTCCCCTATTTGTCCAATTAAGGTGATTCAAGTGTCTATTAAAAGGTAATTTCATGATCTACAATATTTATGAAGAACTCAAATGCCAATTTTAATGTTTTGATTCTAAAAAATGCTTCCGAAATTTTGTGGTTTTGATTGCCGGTCAATTTAATATCTTATAATTTTTTGTCCACATGTCCGATTGAAGTTATTGAAGTGTCGGTCAAAAGGTTATTACATGACTTACGACTTTTGTGAAGGACCCGAAAGCTAAATTTGATTTACGAGTTTCATGAAGGGTTCAAAAGGGAGTTTTTATGTTCAAAATCTCCATTAACAAACATTTTCTTATTTGGATTATTTATCAAATGACCCTCATATTTCTCAACTTTATACTACTTAGTCCTTTACAAATTTTATCTTAATCTAACGTTTAAGATTTATTTTTTTATTCTTTGTTCTATTTGTCCGATTAAGTTGATTCATGTGTCTATTAAAAGGTAATTTCATGATCTACAACTTTCATGAAGTACTCAAAAGCAAATTTTTATGTTTTAATTCAAAAAAATGCTTCCTAAATTTGGTCGTTTCAATTGTTGGTCTATTTAATACCATATAATTTTCGATCCACATGTCCAATTAAAGTTATTCAAGTGTCGGTTAAAAGGTTACTGTATGATCTACGACTTTCATGAAGAACCCGAAAGTTAATTCGAGTCTACGAGTTTCATGAAGGGTTCAAGAGGGAATTTTTATGTTTCAAGATATCCATTAAGAAATATTTTATTATTTGAATTAGTTATCAAAACCCTCATACTTTTCTATTTTATATTTTATGTTACTTAGTTCTTTACAAATTCTATCTCACTCGATTTAACGCTTCATTTTTTTTTATTTTCTTTGTTCTATTTGTCCAATTAAGGTAATTAAGGTGTCTACTAAAAAGTAATTTTATGATCTACAACCTTCATGAAAAACTCAAAAGCTAATTTTCATGTTTCAATTCTAAAAATACTTTTGAAATTTTGTGATTTCGATTTATAATCTATTTAATTTCATATTATTTTTTATCCAGATGTTCGATTAACAAAGATTCACAAAGATCCCTTTATAAAATTTTCGACCCCGCAGCGAAGCGCGGGCAAAATACTAGTATATATAAATAAAGTAAACTATATAATCTCTTTTAGGAAGTTCATAAGCACTTTTAGTAATCTTATAAGCCTTTTTTTTATTAACCTCATAAAATTTTTTAACACTTTTTGTATCTTTTTAATTCACCGTACAAGATTTTTATTTTTATTTTTTATAAATGATCATATAAGATTTTTTTAGTAGGCTTAGTATGTATATATATATATATATATATATATATATATTACTTTATAAGTTTTTGAAGTAGCCTTATAATTTTTCATAATAATATTTTGAACTACTTAATAACTTTTTAATTAATCTTATAAGATTTTTTTATTAATGCTTAGTGTATTTTTTAGTAACTTATAAGATTTCTTTAATAACTCTTATAATATTTTTAAAATAATCTTTTAAAATTTGGGTAGCTTTTTTATTAAGCTTCTAAGATTTTTTTATATGTATAGTAGTTTTTTTTAGTAAGTAACCTATGAGGATGTTTTAGTAACTTTTTAAGTTATTTTAACAATTTCTTAAATTTTTTAATAGCCTTCTTGCCAACCTTATAAATTTCTTTTCGTAACTTTACAAAACTATTAACTTTATAACCTTTTTTATTAACTTTATATGCGCATGTTAGCTAAACCCAATTGTTTATAATTAATAGTCATTGAATTTGTTGGAACACGTGTATTTTCTTTGATACTCTATTAAAATTACTTACAATTTATGAAGTATTTATAAATGCATAAACGTATAACTTTTTTAAATAAAAACTATAAATTTAATAAACTTTATTATTTATGACATTGTTACCATAATTAGTACTCTCTCTGTCCCAAATTATCTGACTCTTTTTGGTCAAAGTATTTCTAACTTTGACCCTTAATCTATACTATATATAAAAGTACGAGTTTTGTAAAACTTTTGAATCGACTATTATATCCTTATTTTTTTAATATATTTCTTAAATACCCTTGCTTAAACTATTGTAGTTTTATTCTACTAAAAACTCTATTTTTATTTAATTATTAAATCTAATATCTTTATAATTTCTTTATGTTTACCATTTTACTATTTTTCAATAAAAATTGGATATATTAAAACTTTTAATATACAGTTTTATTCTATTAAAAACTATGTTTTCATTTAATTAAATTCAATATTATATAATTATTTTATTTTTACCATTTAATTTAAAAGGTTATTGTGATTGGCATGTTCTATTTGATAGTTTAATATATTATATTATGATTAAAATTTATTATTTCCCTAACGTGCAATTATTTTATTTTAATCTTTCGGATTGATTTGATTCGGGTTGATTCAGGTTCCGGTCATTAAGGATTTGAGGTCGGGTCATTTTGGTTTTGGATTGAGCGGATTTTTTGGTTGAATCGGGTTGGATAAGGTTTGGTTTCAGGCGATCGAGTCGGATACCCGTACTCGAGTGAAATTTTGTCAGCTATAATAATAAGTTTCTTTAAGATAAAATTAGTAGTATACTTCTAATT
>AWWV01009324.1:0-43670 GCA_001974805.1 Corchorus capsularis | reverse complement strand
TAAAAATTATATAAAATTAAATTTTTAAAAAAATTATGTTTTGATTAAGTTAAATCTTAAGGTTTTCAAAACACATTTTTAAAATTTTGATTGTATATATATATATATATATATATATATATATTGTAATTAAAGGTCAACGATAGAAATAGTTTAATCCAAAAAATTCAGATAATTTAAGACGGAGGAAGTAATAACAATAGGTTATTGAATTTGTTGGTAAATATATGGGTTCTTTGTTAAACTACATAAATATTTTTAGTACAAAGTATGGTAAATTTGATAACCTTCGAATTCATATTATACGAAGGTTAATGGATTTGTCAGTATGCACAAATTGTTTCTTACCTACAAAGTTTTTCAAAAATTGGGTATTGTAAAATTGGTAATCCCATTGTTTTTTTGGCCAGAGTAATCCCCATTGTTGAATAAGTGGTTATAAATATTTTTATAAAGCATGGTTACATAATTTGTTGGTGAATGTATAGTGTTTCTTATATCCTTCAAAGCATTTTAAATAATCAAGTATTGTGAATTTGATAAAATTGTTACCAGTAAACATATAAGGTTTTAAATAAAATATATAAGCTTTTTTAGAAACTTCATAAGCATTTTTATTAATCTTATAAGCCTTATTTTTTTAGTAACCTTATAAAAAGTTTTAACACCTCTTATGGAGCTTTTTTAATTGACCTTCAAAGATTTATTTTTTATTAATGACCTTATAAGATTTTTTTAGTAAGCTTAGTAGGGGTTTTTTTTTTTTTTGACTTTATAAGCTTTTCAAGTAGCCTTATTATAATTTTTTATAATAATCTTTCGAAATTCTTAATTTATTATAAGATAATCTATACTAATTATAATGCCAAAACTTGAGTTTGTCTCACGAGTTGACTCGGAGACAAACTCAGTTTTTTAGAAATTCAAAACAAAATAAAAACTACTCATCTTAAATAAAACTATCCATTAGAGAATAAATATAATATTTAAATTTTATTTATCTATACTAATTATAAAGCCAAACCCTGAGTTTGTCTCACGAGTTGACTTGGAGACAAACTCAGTTTTTTAAAAATTCAAAACAAAATAAAAACTACCCATCTTAAATAAAACTACCTATTAGAGGATAAATATAATATTTAAATTTTTATTTATATCATTTAAAAAACTACTCATTTAAAAAAAAAACTTATAATAATTATTTTATTTTCATATATAGTCACTCACGTAGTGAGTACCCTATGTCTTGTTTTTATTAAGCTTAGTGTATTTTTAGTAACTTATAAGATTTTTAAATAATCTTTTGAATTTTTAGTGAAATTTTCATTAATCCTATGCTATTCTTCAATAAAGTATTCAACTGGCTAAATTGAATCTTACTTTTTTTTTTAATCTTAACATAGGATTAGAAAGTACTAAATCTTTGTTTCTCATAAATTTGGGATAAAGCCAATGATTTTTTAGATTCGAACAAGAATTTTTTTTATAAACTGCTAATCATGTTTGCTTATAATTCCAAAATTTTGATGGTTAGTTATTTTGCTATATATCAAGTTGAAGTTTCATATTCATTTTAAGAATAGTCAAGTTGTGTACATTGATATTAATTTCTGAAGTAAATGGAAATATTTTAAAATCCAAACACAGAATGATGATTCCTTCAGTATTGATAACCATCATCTTCAAAACTCGAGCATTCTTCAAGATGTATCTTAATTCTTACCACTCTCAAGCTGACATTTTAGGCCTTCAAACCCTCTGAAATATAGGCGATTGAAAGCATTTAGGAACCCCATTTGGTTGTTTCCATGAGCATTCAAGTCCAAGTCCACGGTAATTAGCATTCTGGTCACAAAAGAATAACACAATTTAACAAAAATGGTGAAGTTTTATCATGAATTTGAATTTCTCAAGTAAATTTGACACTTCACCTTAGAAAGAACAACAACTTTTAAATTATGACAACTTTCAAGCTTAACAATATTGAATATTGATGGAAAGAAACTTAAGAATATTGCATAAATCTTTAAATTTGCTTTAACCAAGCTGGAGACATTCTCAATATCATATTGTAAGGGGATTACCCAAATTTTTTTTTTTTGAAGGAAAAATAACTAACTTTCATTCATATAAGATGAAAGTACAAAATAATTGATTTTACAATAATTTTAGGAATATCATCCTTCATTATATCAAATTTCAGTAAAATCCTTCATTATATCAAATTTCAGTAAAACCCCATAATCGATTAAATTTTGCACCTGAAGAACTGGATCATCCTTGGAAATCCAAAACGCCTGTCGTGAATCATGTTGATGTCTCGCTATCATCACCCTCTCGTTGTCGCTTGTTCTTCCAAACAAAAAGTTTTGATCAACGATGATCGAGTGATTGATTCGACGCACAGATCTCTTCCTTGACATCCAAAAGAAGAGGATTACCACGATTTTACAAAGATCTGAATAAATAAAAGGTTGGTCATCCTTAAAACTATCATAAAATTCAGACTCGACAACTCAGATTCCAAAAGAACTGAGACTAGACTCGAAACTGACTCGAGAAAACTAACTGACTCAAAACAACTCAAAAACAAACTGGATAGATTTGTAGATCTGATCCTTTATTGAAAAAACAAAGAAATTAACAAAATCCAAACCCCCCTCCTCCCCCTTGGTGTGATAACCAAGGAGGAGGAGGAGTCAGAAATACTGAACTAAAAAAACTAGGGCAAAGGGAGAAGGGGAGGGAGGAGAGGGCGGCTACAAAGCTTTTCTAGCGGGATTTACCCAAATTTAATTAGCTTAATTTAACTTCATAAAGCAAAAAAAAAAAGAGTTACTTTTTTGTAGTAAAATAAAAAGGTGGAGGTGGGAGATAACAGCGGGGTCATATCTCATATATATGGCAGACCAGGCACAAGGGAAATGGCTCGTCTATACTTCTCCAAGAGCTTCAACGCTGCTCTAAACCAAAGCCAGCGAGATATTCCGCATCATCAAGAAGACAGCAAAAATATTCCGCATCATCAAGAAGTCAGCCAAACTCATCAACCGCGCGCTCTCTAGGCCGCCCGGAGACTACTGGACTAGGCCGCTATATAGCCCAGCTGGCTAGCCAAGCTCCAGCAACCCCGGAGGCACACACTTGGCCCTTGTCCGGCAAGAACTCTACATCAGGAGACACCATGGGAGACAGCAGCCAAGACTCCAACTAGCGAGAGAGCCAGAGCCCTTATGTATTCTCCCCCAAGCCCACCTTAATGCCCTCACTCGAGTTACAAGCTAGCGTTACCTAGCTCGGCGATAACTAAATAACAGGGAGCTTTATATAAACTTATACAATAACTTTTTCTCATTCGATGTGGGATGTTTCAAGTATATTGTGACTCTTTTAATTTCACCATCTATAATTTCGTGTCTTGTTAATTACTCTTTCTCATATGCTATCAAATCATCAAGCCACCATGTTGGAAAAAATTGTTAATTTTTATGGTCAAAAGAAGGAATGCATTCTAGGATTGTAAGTATGGATAGGAGTTGAAACTTGATCAAAGGTTAAAACCGGAGGTTTTGAACCAAAAAAAAAAAGGCTAAATGTTTAGATAAGGGTCCAACATTTGCAAAAATGCTCAATTTAAGGTCTATCATTAAAAAGACTCAAATAAGACTCAACGTTATGAAATCGGCTCAATTAAAGGTCTCATGTCAATGTTGGCCCTTATATGAGCTCTTAACTAAGCATATGAAATTGACGGCATACCCTTAATTGAGTCGATTTTTCAATATTGGGCTCTGATTTAAGCTTTTTGAACGATATGTCCTAAATTCAACATTTTCGCGTTGCTCATTAATTAAGAGTCTCATGTCAACGTTGGGCTATGATATGAGCTTGATGATTTTCTGAATTGATTACTGTAGAGCAAGAAATTTCGACCAATCAGAAATTTCCTACAAATTTCTTTTGAGAATTTATCCTTAAATTTATTGGATATTTTCTTAGGAAAAATGGTAGATAAATATGACACATGGTCTAACCAATTAAATTTCAATGTTTAATGGTTTGACCAATCAAAATTAAGTTGTGAGTCATCACCTTTTATCTCTAATTAAATTGAGATAATTGGTAAATAAATTGCATCATCTGGCAAATCAAATCTCAAGGTTTCAAGCATTAACCAATCAGAAATCACTGTTGTGTCATCTTATTTATCTCTAATTAAAATTAATTATTTAGAGATAAATAACAAGGAGAAACTAAGTTAACTTGAAACTCTCCATTCCCCACTATAAATACCAAGCTCCCAAGTCATTTTCGACACACAATTCAGAAAGCAGAAAAGCTCTGAAGCAGAAAAGCTCTGAAGCAGAAAAGATGTTCTTATTCTGATCTTCACCAAAGCTTAAGAAGATTGAAAGAAGATCCACGTATGTGGAAAATTCTTCTTTCAAAGAAGATTCAATTATTAGAGAATTATTGAAGACCCAGTTATTGGGAAATTATTGAAAGAAGATCCACGTATGTGGATGATTCTTCTTTCAAAGAAGATCCAAGGAATATTATCAAAGATTTACAGAAACCCGCTTTCAAGAAATTATAATTTTGATCTTCATCAACATATTTAAAGAAGATTATTTGTGTTTGTTCAAAGATCAAGTCGCCAAGACCCTTGAATCAAATTATCATCAATTCGAGATTAAGTCATCAAAGACCCTCGAATCAAATCAAATCAAATTCCCAAGTCATCAAGTTCAAGATCAAGTCGTCAAGACCCTTGAATTAAATCTTGAAGCATAATTTTGCAAAGGAGAAGAATCAGAGGACAATTTCTTATTATTAGAATTTCCAAAGATTGTACCTGCATCAATTTGATCAATCAATAAAATTTTTATTTGTCTCCAATCTTTCTTGTCTTAATTTTAGACTTAGAAATTTTGTGTGTTACAAATTTTGGCACACCCAGTGGGACAACCTTTGCCTCTCATCTCTTTTCCAGAAGATTCAAATCATCAAAAAATTTTGATGGCTTCGTTGGAGGAACAAGTTGCATCCCTCGCTATAGCTGTAGCCAACAACATCAAAAAAAAGGATGAACAAATTTCTTTTCTAATGATGAAAATTGCTGAAAATAAAGGCAAAGACAAGCCTCAAACTCTCCAACAAATTGATGACAATAAAAATGTTCAAGAATTTGGTGAAAAATCCACCAAAATTGCTGCAGAATATCTTCAAAGTATTTCTTCTAACCAAATCAAGGAACTCATCAAAGAAGCAATCAAAGACCAAGCCGAAAACATTGCTCCTCTTTCCTACACTTATGCAAAGCCTTATTCCCAAAGGATTGATTGCATGAAGATGCCTGACAACTATCAACCGCCAAAGTTTCAACAGTTTGATGGCAAAGGAAACCCAAGACAGCATGTCGCCCACTTTGTGGAAACATGCAACAATGCTGGCACTTATGGAGACCTTATGGTCAAGCAATTAGTTCGTTCTTTGAAGGGCAATGCTTTTGATTGGTACACAGATCTCGAACCTGGTTCAATTGAAAATTGGGAGCAACTTGAACATGAGTTCTTGAATCGATTCTATAGCACTCGACGCATTGTCAGTTTGATTGAACTCACAAGTACACGCCAACGCAAAGATGAAGCTGTGATTGACTACATAAATAGGTGGAGAAATCTCAGCCTCAATTGCAAAGAAAAATTATCTGAAGCTTCTGCACTGGATATGTGCATCCAAGGTATGAACTGGACCCTGTGCTATATTATTCAAGGCATAAGCCAAAAACTTTTGAAGAATTGGCAACTCGAGCACATGATATGGAGCTTAGCATTGCAGTTGGTGGCAATCAAGAGCCGCCTGTTCGAGAATCAACAGAACACAAAGGGGGCAAATTTGTGACCAAACAAGTTGAAAGCAAGCAGTCTATGGCAGTAAGCATAAAGTCTTTCAAGACAGCCAGTGACTCCAAAAATGTGAAATCCAAATCCTCCCAAGAGAAAATCAAAATTTCTTTGAGGGAAAAGCGAGAAAAGGAATATCTATTCCTTGATTCTGATGTCCCAAAGATGTTAGAAGAACTTTTGAAATTTGATCTCATTCAATTGCCTGAAATGAAACGGCCTGAAGAAGCTGATAAGGTGAATGATCCAAACTATTGCAAGTTTCATCATTTGATCAGTCATCCAGTGGAAAAATGTTTCATTCTCAAAGACAAAATCATGGAGCTTTACAAAGAAGGAATGATTGAGTTTGATGATGAAGCCGCAACATCAAATTTTGTCATGGCAATTCCAATTCCAAGTATGAAATTTGGACCTTTTGATTCTATTAAAATGCATGCCAAGTCAACTTCAAATGATGATGTCAAGCAAGCCAATGGGGGCAATGCTCGCTCCTAAGCACGAGCCTAAACTGCACACAAAAAAAAACCCCAAAGAACTACGAAAAATGACTTGATCCTTCATTTCTTGGAGGTACGTAGGCAACTTGGTGCCCCTTGCCAAGTTCAGTCACCCAAAAAAAAAAGTCCTTTGAACCTAGTTTTGGTTCAATTCTTTCAAAGTCTCAAAATTGGCAAAGACATTTGGAGAAAGTGTTTTGCAAATATTTTCTCAAGCCATGCAAAGCTGCAAACAAAATCACCAAGGATCATCTCAAAGTACAACATGTAAAGGTGTAAGCAAATTTAGCACCGAAAACATATCAAGATTCAAGACTTGCCTACTTGCTACACTCCAAATCGTGTACGTAAACAAGTCTTGTGTGCCAAAATTTGTAACACACAAAATTTCTAAGTCTAAAATTAAGACAAGAAAGATTGGAGACAAATAAAAATTTTATTGATTGATCAAATTGATGCAAGTACAATCTTTGGAAATTCTAATAATAAGAAATTGTCCTCTGATTCTTCTCCTTTGCAAAATTATGCTTCAAGGTTTAATTCAAGGGTCTTGACGACTTGATCTTGAACTTGATGACTTGGGAATTTGATTTGATTCGAGGGTCTTTGATGACTTAATCTCGAATTGATGATAATTTGATTCAAGGGTCTTGGCGACTTGATCTTTGAACAAATACAAATAATCTTCTTCAAATATGTTGATGAAGATCAAAATTATAATTTCTTGAAAGCGAGCTTCTGTAAATCTTTGATAATATTCCTTGGATCTTCTTTGAAAGAAGAATCCTCCACATACGTGGATCTTCTTTCAATGATTTCCCAATAACTGGGTCTTCAATAATTCTCTAATAATTGAATCTTCTTTGAAAGAAGAATTTTCCACATACGTGGATCTTCTTTCAATCTTCTTAAGCTTTGGTGAAGATCAGAATAAGAACATCTGAAATACTTCAAAGCTTTTCTGCTTCAGAGCTTTTCTGCTTTCTGAATTGTGTGTCGAAAATGACTTGGGAGCTTGGTATTTATAGTGGGGGATGGAGAGTTTCAAGATAACTTAATTTCTCCTTGTTATTTATCTCTAAATAATTAATTTTAATTATAGATAAATAAGATGACACAACAGTGATTTCTGATTGGTTAATGCTTGAAACCTTGAGATTTGATTTGCCAGATGATGCAATTTATTTACCAATTATCTCAATTTAATTAGAGATAAAAGGTGATGACTCACAACTTAATTTTGATTGGTCAAACCATTAAACATTGAAATTTAATTGGTTAGACCATGTGTCATATTTATCTACCATTTTTCCTAAGAAAATACCCAATAAATTTAAGGATAAATTCTCAAAAGAAATTTGTAGGAAATTTCTGATTGGCCGAAATTTCTTGCTCTACAATTACCACTAAAGTTCTCGGAGTTCTTATGGGATTTAGTTCTTGTAGTTTTTAAAATCATTTTCTTGTGACTCGGGAATGCAATGTTTTCTTCGAGATCATCAAGTTTAGACCCATACCAACAAGGGGTTGGATCAAGTGGTAAGCGGTTTGTTCCAGCTTAAGCAAGTCTCAGATTCGAGACTTTGCGTATGCAGCTGCCCCTGTTGGGAGACTCACCCACCATAACCAGGTGTGCGACGCGGGTCGGATCCGGATTAGTCAGGGCAAAGCCCTGAATACCAGATGGAAACCCAAAAAAAAAATCAAGTTTAGACCCATAGGAAAGGGTTTTGAAAAGTACTATACAAACAAAAGAGAAGCAAAAAGGAATTATTTTTCTATCTTTGGTATTTAAATGCAGATTAATTTATAGGTGCAAATTAAACAATCTGCTTATTCTCTGCAAGGGAATATTTTGCATGGGTGTAAGCCCTTATTTGTATTAAATAATCTGCTAACTTGCAGCAACACCAGAAATAGTACATTGAAGGGCAAGTCCTATTTCCAAAATTCAAAGGCATTGTTGCTTTGCATACAATTTTCAGCTTTACTTTTGCCACATGTCTCAGCTCTGATCATCTTATGACATGACATTTCTAATTTAACAGATTGCATCATACTTTCACATTGAACTATATATGGACTTTAGCAGCATCTAAAAAACAGTCAAGAAACTTCAATATAACAAAGATTTAGCATTCCCATGCCTTCAAGGGTCTATATATTACAACGAAAACTTCTTCAACTTACAGAATTTAACAAGATTTGTTCTGCAATACCAGCAACCATGGTCATAGGAACATATCATTTTGTTAAATGAAGAACAGTCAAAGTATTGTATTGAAATTACTTATCAAAAGTATAACCTTCTTTCAACATTTCTTCCTTTAGTCTAGGCCACTTGTGGAAAATAAGTTGGATCAGAGACAGCATCAGAATGAGTCGGAAGTCGAATATAGGAATCTTCTCTGTGATCATATTTTGGAGAATAAATTTGATCCATTACTTCAATTTTAGATACCTGCAAATAATGGAAACAGAATTAGACTCTCTTGAGCAAAAGGGGGTTTTTTTTTTTTTCAATAGTTGTTTACTTCATAAAGCTAAATATTCAATTCAAAGCCTTAATTTTCTAAATAAGAATATCACAGCTATGAGTATGACTTTAGGTATTCACCTCTTTTCTTGGATACTGAGAAACCATTGGAGCTCTTTCTTTGGTATAATGTGGCTTTCCACTGGACAAGAAGTTTGCTATGTCCAAGCCAGTGAATGAACCAACTGGAAGACATCAAAAGATTATTTAGTAATTTTGGACAAAGATAAACACATTAATTTGGGAGTCCTTAAATAGTTTATGCAGTGAGTAGTGAATAACTAACCAAACTGCTTATAATCTTCATCCTTTGATCCCAGCTGGACCAAAACCGGGTGTTTGATTTCCGGGTCAATATCGAATATCTTTGCAATTTCAGGGCAAGTTGTTTGATAGAACTTGAGATCAGGCCTAAGTTTTGAAGCTACCAACAGCTCCTTACTATCTGGACCCTATTATAGAACATTGGAAAATCTAACCGAATATGTTTGGAGTTTGGACAATTTAAAATGAACACTATCCAAGCCAATTAGTGCTTTAAAATCTAACATGTTAAAAAGACTCAAAATCTGCATTATCATACAAATAACAATATAATATCAGACTTATAGAGACATCCTTAATCATCTTCCAACTGTGTCCACTACAATGTCAAACTTAAATGAAATATCAGAAGCAACAAAGTAACATTCAATTTAATATTGGCTTCATCATGAATATTGTGAAGAAAATGTGGTAAAATTATAATATTTGCATGGTATATATTACCTTTAAAGTGTCATAGAATCCCACAACTTTGATAAAATCAGTAGCCAAAAGATGTTCTGCATCATCTTTTTCTGTTATAATGGGAATACCAGCAATACTCTCCCTTACCCATTTCACAATGTCATCCCTGTATTTACACCATATGTTAGAAGCAAAAGACTACTATTCTATTATGAATCAATATATATATAAAGACCAAATTGAATGAAACAAAGACCAACTTTGATCATACTAAAAACTGAGCTTCTATTCTAGGGACAATTAAATGAACAAAAGGGAAATTAAATGAAACACAGAAACTAACTAACCTTGTTCTTTCACCATCATAAAACGTGCGAACTCCGCCTGCAAAGAGAAACACAGATGGATATCCAGTAATATGATACTTCCTTGACAATTCATGTTCTGGAACACAATCAACTTTTGCAAAAGGAACTCCATCATCCTTCATAGCTTCAGCAGCAGCTTCATATACCGGGGCTAGCCGTTGGCTCCACCAGCACCAAGGAGCAAAGAAATTAACCATCACATATTTATTCTCATTTATGAAACTGCTGAAATTCTTTTCTGTTAATCTTACCACCACCCCATTATCATTCTCATTAATAGAATCTTGACTATTTTCAGTCAATCTTACCCCCTCCTCATTATCAATCTCATACATAGCATCTAATTGATTCTCTAATTCAGCCAATCTTACCATCAACTCATCTTTCTCATAAATAACAGGTTGCTTGGCAACAAGTTCATTTCCCACCGGTTTAGGCCGCCAAAAGATTTCTTCAACAAATCGTCCAAGATCACCATGATAGAGCTTTTCGAGTAGTGAAGAATTGTCAGATGGAGAATTAGACACCCAAAATAGAGTTAAAGAGATGAGAAGGACTGAAGAGATGATGAGAAGAAGAGCATTTTTTGTTTTAGACATTGTTTTAGGGGGTCAAAAACTAAGGAAGAGCTTATTATAGGAAGATGGGCAGAGCTGTATTTATAAATTATAATAATTTGAACTATAGTCAATATAATTAGTTAAATAAAATATATGCTTATTGCGGATGATCAAGTGTTCTAATCACATTGGGGGCAGAGAACAATCTGGGTTGAAGAGAAGTTATTATAATAATATAATAATAATAGTACCATTTGAATAAAACTATTGGAGTAGTATATTTTTTTGGCTCATAAACATGGTTGTTAGGAATATTTCTTTAAGTTTAGTTCATTTTGTATCTTATAAAAATTGTACAGTAGTTTTTTTTGAGGAAATAAAAAATGTAGTTTAGGAGTTAGGAGTTTGAAAGAGTAGTACAAATATGAGTAGTTGACAAGGAACATAACTTAAGGAGCCCAACCTGGAGGTCAACAATGGATGTTGTTTCTGGGAACTTGCCTCATTTTTCAAATGTTCTAATTAAAAATGGTCAAAGGTCAACCAATGACCAGGAAAAAAATTGCTAAGCAAATTATAAGCAATTGTGAAGATTCTTCTTGGAAATCTTTTTCTTTTGGTACATCAATAGGCTGTTAATTATTTCCACCAATATTGAAAGGCATCTCTTATGCAAAATTGACTTGCTTCTTTTGCTCTGGTTATACTTCCTGTTTATTAATTAGATGATGATGTACCAGAGTTAATTAAACGGTGTTCAAGAAAAAAGATTAAATAAGGAAAAAAGAAAAAGAAAAAGAAAAAGAAATACTACCTAGCCATGGAGGATAGGATAAGGCCACTGACCCCCAGCGGAATCCGAGGATTCCAAGAAGATCCAATTTTTGTGTGGCTACACAACCATGGAGGTTGGGAGTACCCTTGTAGCCCAAGGACTAGCAACATGCTGGGGTCAAGGGGCGCACTCAACAATACATTTAAGCAACTGATGCCCCACTTGGTCTCAAGCATTGCTTCTACACTTGGGGGCAATTCCAGCTTCTAACGTAGCTTTTTATAAATGTGATACCAACTATGTGTTTTGTCTATTGTGGGATTATAGCAAATTCACACACATACTATAAACCGAATGTAAAATTTTTGTTCAATGTATAGGAAGAGAAGGCAGGACCTTATGGAAACAATATTAAGTCCACAACCAACATTACTGATTGAGAGCTTCTTTTAATATAGTACATTGAAATTACTAATCAAAAGCATATAATTCTTGGGTTTAGGCCACTGGTGGAACATAAGTTGGATCAGAGGCAGCATCAGAATGAGCCGGAAGTTTAACATAATGATCTTCTCCGTTGTCATATTTTGGAGAGTAAATCTGATCCAAAGTATAACCTTCTTTTAACAATTCATCCTCCAGTCTAGGCCACTTACAGTAAAGATAGATCAGAGGCAGCATCACAACGAGTAGGACGCCTATATTTTGCATTATCGTTGCAGTGTCTGTGTCTCCATAGTTTGAAGAAAAAATCTGATCCAAGACTCCAAATTCAGATGACTACCCATAATAGAAACAGAATAATTAAATTAGCCTCTCTGAGCAAAAGGGTTATTTTCAATCATTTTCATAAAGCTAATTGTATATTCAAACCTTAATTTACCTTCTTTCTTGAATATTGAGAAGCCCCTGGCACTGCAGTTCTTTCATTGGTATAATGCGGCTTACCAACTGGAAGACATGAAAGAAGTAGTATTTAGTAATTTTGGACAAAGATAAACACATTTGGGAGTCCAGAAATAGTTTAATCAGCAAGTAAATAACTAACCAAACTGCTTAGAATCTTCATTTTCCGTTCCCAAGTGGACCAAAAGATGTTGTGCATCATATTTTTCTGTAATAGTAGAAATACCGGCAATATTCTTCCTTATCCATCTCACAATGTCATTCCTGCAATCGATCATGTCAGAAGCAGAACACTATATATTAAGTAGTCTTCTAATAAAGGGGTGAACAAATCAAATGAAGAGTTACCCTTGTTAATCTTATTGATAATGCAGATCTATCAGTACTACTGTAATTCTTGATGTGCAAGTCACCAAATAATGATCATACTAAAAACTACTATTTTCTTTGGGGAAAAAATCTAGCAAAAGGCAAATTAAACTCACAAACTAACCTTGTTCTTTCACCATCATAATACTTGCGAATACCGCCTGCAAAGAGAAAGATCGAAGGATGTCCAGTAATATGATACTTCATTGCCAAATTGTATTCCGGAACACAATCAACTTGTGCAAAAGCAATTCTATCACCCTTCATAGTTGCAGCAGCTGCTTCGTATACCGGGGCTAGTTCTTGGCTCCATTGCCACCAAGGAGCATAGAAATTAACCATCACATATTCATTTTCAGCTATGAAACTGCTGAAATTCTTTTCAGTCAATCTTACCACCACCTCATGATCTTTCTCATTAGTAGCATCTTGACTATCTTCAGCCAATCTTACCATCAACTCTTCTTTCTCATAATTAGCATGTTGTTGCTTGATGACTTGTTCATTTTCCACCTGTTTAGGCAAAAATATTTCTTCCACAACTTGTCCAAGATCACCATGATAGAGCTTTTTGGGTAGTAAAAAATTTGTCAGATCAGAAAGATCAATTAGATAACCAAAAGCTTTTCTGATTTCTCCCTAATGTGATAGGGCATTTACCTCTTTTCTTGGATATGGAGAAACCACCGGTGTAGCTCTTCCTTTATTACATGGAAGTTCATCTTTAGCACTGCATAAAATGTCTGCTAAATTCTTTCCAGGGATTGAACCATCTGAAGACATGAAAGAAATATTTACTTTTTTAGACAAAGATAAACACATTGGGGTTTGGGAGTCCTTTGAAAAGTTAATGCAGTGAGGGAATAACTAACCAAACTCCATAAAACCTTCATTCTCTTTTCTCAGCTGGACCGCGACCGCGTGTTTGTTGATGTGGAATATCTTTGCAACTTCAGGGTTAGTTGTCTGATAGAACTTGAGATCAGGCCGCAATTTTGAAGCTATAAACAGCTCCTTACTGTCT
Source organism: Corchorus capsularis (assembly GCA_001974805.1). Classification (NCBI taxonomy): domain Eukaryota; kingdom Viridiplantae; phylum Streptophyta; class Magnoliopsida; order Malvales; family Malvaceae; genus Corchorus; species Corchorus capsularis. The sequence goes on along the minus strand of AWWV01009324.1, from coordinate 29,997 downwards.
TCACCCTATTAAACAACATAGGAATTGGAATTGAAATTATTGGACAAGTAAGGAGGAAACATGACTCAAAATTTCTCAAATTCAAATACTATCATTTTTAATACCTCTAAAGTGTCATAGAATCCCACAACTTTCACAAAATCAGTAGCCAAAAGATATTCTGCATCATCTTTTTCTATTATAGTTGGGACTTCAGTAATACTCTTCCTTACCCATGTCACCAAAGCATCCCTATAATTCACATTGTTAGAATCAGAACACTAATCAATTATGAACAATAAAGTTATTTTATATACAACACAAACAAAAAGGGCTTGTTTCTTCTGAAGAGTTATACTACTTGTTAATCCTGTGATATATATATCATGCAGTTATATAGACTGCAGTTACCCTTCTGGTTATTCTACTGCAAGTCACCCGTTAAGCACAGAGACCAAGTTTGATCATCAAAATAACAGAGTTCTTGGGACAAACTTGACCAGAAAGAAAAGCTTGCAGATAAACTTACCTTTCTCTTTGTCCATAATAAAACTTGCTGCGAACTCCACCGGCAAACCAAAGCAATGTGGGATATCCAGAAATCCCATACTTCCATGCCAACTCCCTTTCTGTATCAGCATTAACTTTTGCAAAAGCAACTCCATCACCCTTCAACAAAGTTGCAGCAGCCGCTTCATATTCCGGGGTTAGTTTTTGGCTCCAACGGCACCAAGTAGTGTAGAAATTTACCATCACAAATTCATTCTCAGCTATGAAATTGCTAAAATTCTTCCAAGTCAATGTTACAACCGCTTCATCTTTCTTATTAATAATAGGTTGCTCGATAACATGCAACTCTTCACTATTGAAATCTGTTAAAAAGTGTTCTGCATCATCATTTTCAGTTATACTCAGAAAACCAGCAGTACTCTTCCTTATCAATCTCACGATATCATCCCTGTGTAATAAACAATTTTTGATGCAGAACATCAATCAATCATGAATTGTAAGGAAAATTATAATCAATTTTGATGCAGAAGCAAAATGGGTAGTTTTTTCTTTACACTAAAAATATCAGGATTATAAAAAGGAAAATTACCAACCATTAACACAGCCTAGCATTTCCAGGGACTAAACAAATTGAATGTAGAGTTAGCCTTGTTAATTTTATATATATGCTTTATTATGCAGATCTACTAGTGTTTTGTGGTACAAGTCACACCCATTAAGCACAAAGAGCGCTCAATTTTGATCATCAAACTAGGCAGAGTTCTGGGACAAAATCAACTAAAAAGGAATATCATACACAAAAACTGACCTTGTTCTCACAACATCAGAAGACTTGAGAACTCCATCTGCAAACAAAAGCACCATGGGATCTCCATATATCATAGGAGAAATTCTATACTTGGTTGCCAACTCCATTTCTGTAGTTGCATCAACTTTCGCAAAAGCAACTCTGTCATTCTTCACCAGAGTTGCAGCAGCTGCTTCATATTGCAGGGCTAGTGTTTGGCTCCAATAGGACCAAGGTTCGTAGAAAATAACCATCACATATTCATTCTCAGCTATGAAACTGCTGAAATTCTGTTCAGTCAAACTTACAACCACCTTTTGATCTTTCTTATTAATAACAGGTTGCTTGATGACATGCAAGTTTTGAATATAGAATTCTGCTATATCTTCATTAAAATCGTCATGGCTGGTCGGTTTAGGCAAAAAGGTTGCTTCAAGTATTTGTAAAAGATCACCATGATAGAATTTTTCAAGTGGAGAAGAATCGTTGCATGCAGAATTCCATAACCAAAAGAAAATTAAGGGGATGAGAAGGATCGAAAAGATTATCAGAAGACAAGTAGTATTTCTTGTTTTAGACATTGTTTTAGCCTTTAGGGGTCAAAGAACTTTGGAAGAGAAGTGGATGTGGATGGAGCAATATATATATAGGATTCTTTTTATCTTTTTCAGATATTCTCATTTAATTAATAATAAACTGTAATAATAAACCTAATTTAATCTTGGAGTTGTAGATGAGAAAGTAAAACAAATATAGATAATGAAAAGGGTTTCATGGAAGCCATCGGCAAGGCAAAATTGAGAGAAACACACATAAGACAAGGTAACTCTGTGGGCTGATTTTACTAGCAGAAATTAAGGAAAGTACTAACATATGTTGTAACAACAAGGATATGGACCACTAGTAGGCCGACACGTGTCATAGGCGTGTTAATAAGGGAATTGGGTGGTCTGTGTTTCATTTGTGGCAAGACTTAGACAAGTATATGATCCAAATTCCAAAGACTTGTAGAAGTCAATGGCAGTTATGAGGAGAAAATGGTCCAATTGACTAATAAGTCTATTATGATACCAGTAAGATTGCAGCTTGTTAGAAATTTACTAGAGTTCAGTTTTGCTATTTTGATTTTGATAGGTCTGAATGAACCCTACCAAGACCGTTTCAAATGATCAAAATGCTGTTTGAATTTCTGTACCTAGTGTAGTTAGTCTTGTTGGAACTCCATTGACACTTCAAAGATTTCTATCAAGGAACAGAGCAACTTATGCACCAAATCTGGTCAAGACACTTTTCCAGGACATTCAAGTCTGGCATCATCACAATAAACTGATAGGTTATGCAAAGCAAGCAAAACAATTGCTTTTCAGACACTAAGTTTGGTCTGTCATTAGATGAAGAAAAGGTCTGAATTAAAGGATTGAACCATTACCATGGTAACTAGAAAGAGAACATTATAGCTGAAAACTGTGCAACTGGTTACATAAGGAATATTGAAAAGCATCATTTGATTTAAGCCACTTGTGGAAAAGAAGTTGGATTAGATTCAGAGGCATGGGGACGAGTTGGATCTCTAATATAATCTTCTCTGATATTATTCCCTCCTGAATAAATTCGATCCGAGCCTTGACAATCAAATGACTGCAAAAAAAATAGAAACAGAATTAGACTCTCTGAGCAAAAGGGTTATTTTCAAGCAGCTTTTTTCTGCATGAAGCTAAGGATTCAAATCATAATCTTCTAAAGGTGGTTTACATCTATTCTTGGATGTTGAAGAACAACAGGAGATCTTTCTTCAGTATAATGAGGCTTCTCACAACACAAGAAGTTTGCTATTTCAATTCCAGTGAATGAACCAACTACAAGACATGAAAGGGACATTAATTAGTAATTTTGGACAAGATAAAGCTAGACACATTTGGGAGTCAATATAACTTACTAAACTGCCTAAAATCTTCATCTTCCTTTCTCAGCTGGACCAAAACCGAATGTTTGATTTCGGGGTCGATCCGGAACATCTTTGCAATTTCAGGGTCAGTAGTTTGATAGAACTTGAGATCAGACCTCAGTTTTGAAGCTATAAACAGCTCCCTACTGTCTTCACTCTGCCAAACAAAACATAGGAAAATGAGAATGAGTGCTTGGAGGATTAACACATGCATGACTCAAATATTTTAACGGTATTTTTAGTACCTCCAAAGAGTCATAGAATCCCACAACTTTGATTGAATCAGAAGCCAAAAGTTGCTTTGCATCATCTTTATGTGTTATAATGGGAACACCAGCAGTATTCTTCCTTACCCATCTCACAATATCATCCCTGCAATTAATTAACAATGTAAGAATCAGAACACCAGTGAATTGTGAATTATATATAACACATCGATCAAGCCTAGCATTCCAAACAAAAATTACAGAAAGAAACAAAGGGGTCAACAAATTGAATGAAGGGTTACTCTGCGGGGATCGTTTCTTGTAGTGCAAGTCACCATCAACTTTGATGGTCAAAACAAACAGAGTAGACAGAAAATCTTACCTTGTTCCACAACCATCATAAACTTCGAAAACTCCACCTGAGAACAAAATCACCCGGGGATTTCCAGAACGTTTATACTTCAAAGACAAGTCCTCATCTGTCAAAAAATCAACTTTTGCAATTGCAACTTCACCATCCTTGGACAAAGTTGCAACAGCAGCTTCATATTCTGGGGGTAGTTTTCGGCTCCGAGGGTAACCCAAAAAAGCCATCACATATCCATTCTCAGCTATGAAACTGCTGAAATTCGTTTCTGTCAATCTTACCACCACCTCATCATCTTTCTCATTAATAATAGGATGGTTCATCATATTCAAGTCTTGACTATCTTCGTATATTCTCTCATCAAAATCAAAATAATTTCTGTTTCTGGATCCGATGGAAGGTCCAAGGCGGCCTAACTTAAACAAAAAGGCTGGATCAAATCCAAGGAGTTGAAGAATAGTTAAGGGGATGAGAAGGATTGAAAAGATGAGCAAAGCATATTTTCTTCTTGTCGACATTGTTTTAGGGAACAAAAACTATGGAAAAACTTTGAATGGGAAGAGGGCAGTAACATAATTATTTAATAATGTAGATCATGAGAAAGAGTTCTATTTACATTGAATTACAATTTTCCTAAGAGAAGTCTATTTCTTAAACAATACCATAAAACTAAACTTTTCTCTGGCTTATACAAAGTAAATTGGGACTTTTATTAAAGAGTATTTAAATACAGAAGAAACTATACATTCACTCTAGTTAGTCCTATTTTCCCTTTTTTTTTCTGGTCCTAAATGCCTTTTATTTGGATACATCAAATAATGTTGAAATTTCCCAAGTGTTTAAAAAGCTATGATACCTTTGGCAGAATTATATTTGCAGAAACTGCTTCAAAATCTTCTATTAGCAATCTGAATTGAGTTGCCATCAAACACAATTCCAAAGGGCAACTGTCATCTTCTTTCTAGTTCCTTCTCTATCAACTCCAACATTTCTGTGACCTTTTTTTAAAAAAAAAAATGTTATTAAGGAACAAAAAAGAAGGGTTGTCATCAAGAAATCGAGAAAAGCAAGTTAATGGACATGGAAACTGGATATCACTCACCCCAAAGTACTGTTTTAATGCCAGTGAATGTGGACTTAGGGTTATATAGATCTTCTCAAGTAGTCCTAGAAGTTGATCCACTTGATCACCAAGAAGGTCAACCTAGAAGTGTATAAAAATACTACTAAAGTAAGCAATTTGCAAGCTGAAGTCAGAGTGAAAACCCGAAACCGGTTTATGGATTCATGAACATATATATTATTTGCTGCAGGGAAGAATTTAATGAATAAGGAAATGAGTGTAGTATAAAACCTCTGCTTCAGCCATTTGGAGACTCTCACATCTCCTAATAAAAGCCTTCTTGTAAAGTGATTCCTTCTGTCTAAGTGAGGCAGCAAGTTCAACAAGTAAATCTAACCGATGCTTCATTTCTTCAACCCTGCAAAGAGCCATTGCTTAAGTCTGCAACTTTTTTCCAAATTAAAAAGCAGAATTACCAAGCAATTTCTGTTTCTAGGCAAGTTAAGTACCTTGAAATATGCCTTCCTAAATTTGTACATGATGAACACTCAAAACCTTTCAATATTTGTGATAACTCTTGGACGGGTACTAAAAGAGATTCATAAATTTTTACTTTGACATCCTCAGTTTCTTTCAATTGTAAAATGGATGATTCTCTGAAACATTTGGTGGCAACAAGTGGAGTTTCTTCATTATGAAACCATTCTAAATTGCCAGCCACTAGGCCTAGTTGTGATCCCAACTCACTCAATATTGCCTTGCCAGAATCTAACTGCTCTAAACCTTTCTCAAGTTTGCTACATGTTGAAATAGCACTGTTTTGCTCATTAGTAAACAATAGATTCAAGTGATGATTACCATCCAAGTTGCCTAATACAGAATGAACAAGGTCGAGGCGCATCTTCTGTTCCTTAATTTCAGAACAGGCACTTAGCAACAGAGCTTCTTCCTCTTCCAAGAACTTCACTAGTCTATGTAATGTTAGTGTCACAATATTCTCTTTCTCATGTTCCTCTATACTTGTTTCTTGATTCTGGTCATCAGCTTCTTCTGAAATGCAAGCTTCTTTCACTGTCTCAGCAATAACAAATTGGAGCACCTCTTCCCTAATGGAACTCTCAGTAATAGAACAATCTATTTTCATCTGCCATTCCTTAATCATCTCTGCAAGGAAAAGTTTCCAAACATCATCCTTGATAGACATTATTGCTGCACTTTCAACAATTGTGTTGCTGACCAATTTTTTACATTCCCAATTGGCAGTGTTCATAATATGTCTGATAGTTTCACCAAAGACAATGAAACAAATTTCCTCCCCTAAAGAACTTTTAGACTCATAACTTTCTATATTATCATTCTGTTCCCTGTGTATTTCCTGTAAGAGGAATGTGTAAACATCTTCCTCTAGCATACCCTCTAAATTACTCTCATTTAACTCATTTCTCATTTCCTCAATAAAATTTTCATACATACCTTCTTTTATTAGGCATTGCAGGTGATGGTTAAACATCTCAGTTTGAAATTCCTCTGCCAAACTTCTGAAAAGGGTTAAATACATCTGTTCCATCATCATAGCTTGCAGATTTGTATCTTCCATTTCTTGTCTTAGCCTTCTCATGCACTTTTCTTCATTCCTCTTATGCTTAAGCATCTCGGTATGAAATTCCTCTGCCAAACTTTTGAAAAGGGTTAAATATATCTGTTCCATCATCATAGTTTGCAGATTTCTATCTTCCATTTCCTGTCTCAGAATTCTCATTTCGCCACACTTTTCTTCTTTCCTTACATGGGAAACTGAGGGTTTATTCACTTTTGCCCATACTTCTTCCATACTTTCAATGCCTGATTCCTTTATATCCATCTTATCAGCTGTAAATGAGCTCACATGATGATCAGAAGGCTTTTCCACCTCATAATTATACCTACACTCACCGAAAGTATGAACAATTCCAGGATTGCAGTTGATTAGACTCTCCAAACTCACAATAACTTCTTGAATCCTTCTTTTCAGATTTACATAATCCTTCTTGAAGGATGGACACCCTTTTTCGCGAAGAATTTCTGGCTTAACCGGAATCATTATCTCTGCACTTTTTCTTCGGATAATGGACTCATGATTCTTTATCATCTTTGCAACATAATTACCACCATCATCTCCAGAATCCTTTTCACAGGGCTGCTTTTTTGTATTTGTTTCCTCAACATCCATCAAGAAATTGTTGGAATCACCAAAATCTCCTTCTGATAAGCATCTTCGGTTTGCTTTTGGAAAACCACCCTTAGGTTTTGAAATATTCACTTGAACTTCATCCTGATTAGTATGATGATCAAGCTCTTGGCTAAGGCAAGTCATCTGTCTCATCACATCAGATAAATTCTTTCTCAAGCCAAATGAAAATTGCATTTCTCTCTTCTTCACTTGATCTTCAAAATTCTGCTGAAAATCTTTCATAAACCCTTTAATCACAATATCAGCTGTACTTCTTTCAATGTTCCACATCCATTGATGCTCCATTGGCCCAAGCTCAGATAAGCAAATTGCATTCTGCATTTTACAAAAGGCAAGATCCATAGTTTCCTTCAAAATGCTAATATCTGATCCCATCTGCTCGATTTTCTTGTTATCGATAACTTGATTCCTTTCTTCATCTCTATGTTGATAGTTAGGCTCAAGCTGTTGTTGAATGTTCAAAACCTGCTGATCAACAGAATTCTTCAACTCGCAGAATTCGCCTTCTCTGTCTCCACTCTCGGTACTTGCTTGTGTTCCAAGAAACAACTCACCAATGCCTTCATTCTTTCTTTTGCCACACTTAAGATCAGCATGCAAAGAATCCAATTCTTTTTCCAATGCCTTCCTATGCTTAAACTCATTTGCTAATCTCTCTGCTAATTCCCTATCCTTCTCTGATATCGCGAGCTCAACTTCCTTAAGGCGGCCTTGAAGGCGATCTCTGATTTCTGTCAAGTCTTCCAGCAGAATTTCATGGCCACTTTCAAGAACATAGTTATCTGCTTCTTCTTGAACAAACTTCAAACACCCTTCTAATTGCATCACAGCCAATTCATAGAATTTTGATATCTCATTCAAGCGTTCAAGAACCCCATTTTTGGACTTCACTTTTCTATAAGCTTTGTCCATTGCACTATGCACAATCTGCATCATGGTTGACTCTGTTATGGAAACTTTAATCCTACTATCAGTACTATGCATTTCTATCAGATTGAAAATATGTTCCATTTTCTCCAATAATTTATCTAAACAAATATTAAAACAAGAATTGACTAGAACTCATATATGTCTAAGCAGCAATCGAAATGAATCTGGCAAAAGAAGAAAGTAGAAATTTCAAAAGAAAAAATTGTTACAAATCTTGGAGACTATAAGTGAACTCCATGAAATGATACATAAGTTTGTGCCAGAAAGTTTGAAATGTTTGATCTAAATTTAAGATCTTCATTCTTTTCTTTCCTTTAAAAGTGGATGATCTAATTGACCTATTCTAAAAATGTTACATTGTCCAAATATTCTTCACAATTCCGCCACGTAAAAAAATTCAATTTAAATTGAGTTGCAAATGCGAAATATGCTCTTATTTTTCTGTCCCTCTTTACAAAAATTATAAAGTTGACAAGTGGGTATACTCTCCACGCTTCTTGAATTTGAATCATATAGTTTTCAAATATTTAGATTTAAAAGACAAATTATAATACTTAGAAGTTAGAAATTCACTCACACAAGTTTCTTGCATCCCTATGAGGAAAAGGGGGAAAATGGGTAATAAAGTGAAATATACATAGTAGCATGTAATGTAGCCAAACATGGCAAAGAAGGAAGCTACCTGGTTCTTTAATCAACTACTACTAAAATTAGTTTGTCTACCCTTTTTAAGAACAAGAATGGTGTCCCATCCCTTCTTTTAATATTGTAGTGGCAAAATAAGTACTTTCTTCTTCTTCTTCTTCTTTTTCATTTATAATAACATTGGCCATCCACTTTATGTATGTAACATGATTTTTGTGGTCATGGGTTTAGATCCAATTTTTAGTTACTTTTAATAAAGGTTAATTATCCATCTTTCATTTCTCTTGTCTACATATACTTGATGTGGGACACCTACCATAAATTCCAACATCTTGAGGTGTCGATTATTTTTATGGTATGGAAAATTTAGTCCTTTTTTTTTAAAAAAAAATATCAATCAAAATTTAGTTTCCAATTTTCAACTTGGTAAGTATTAAGTTTTTTCAAAGCCTCATTATACAAAATCCATGGGACTCATGATAAAGATAAAATCATACCGATACACCTACTAGTTGAGCAAACAATACATACACCCACCAGTTAACAAGTCACGCATGGCTAAGACATCTCTCAAGTCAATCATTAAATTTTCATAACTTAACTTTCAAAAAAAAAATTCATAACTTATACTCCATGTATTGTAATTTTAATTACTCATAAATTAATAAAAGTTTGGTTTTGCTTAACTAATTGAAATTTGTAAGTAGAAAACCTAAAAATTACTACTAGCAGAGCAGTATATTTAAAAGGAGTACATTTTTTTTTTTTTTGAGTGGATAAAAAAGGGTACTTTTAATATCATCATCATTTTATTAAACTTTATACCCACATTGCATGGTCACATTGGTCCACATCACTCTTAAGCAGCACAACTAATTAATTACTCAACTATCCACTATCATTGCCCACAGCGGCGCGTGCATTTTCAACACCCTTTGCCTCGGCGGCGGTTGAAGCTCTACTCTTAAGCCACTCCTCCATTTCACCAAACACCAACTCCACGTTCTCCTCTGGTTCCCCAATCAATTGGTGCCACATCCCAGGATAAATTTTTAACGTCTTGTCCTTACTGGCGGCGCGTTTATAAAGATCCTCCACGCACACCGGATCACAAACGATGTCATCCCCACCATGGATGATGAGCAAGGGCAAATCAACTTCCTCAAACCTTCCTTGCAATTCGTTGCATATCCGAATGAGCTCGTATGCAGTGGCGGCACGTGGCCTAGCCACCGTCCTCCTTGGACTTGCTATCGCTAATTTTCTCTTCCACGCCTCTTTGAATGAAACATCCGGCAAAGATCCCCGCGTTGGGACAACGCGCCATGTTGGGATAAGCTTGGCGACAACGAATAAAAAGTGTTCCAACGGCCATGGAGGCTTGAATTTGTCGCTTATTCCACACATTGCGCCGTTAAGAATCAAGCCATCCCACGCGCCTTTTTGTCTGAACGAGATATAAAGGGCGATGGCTCCCCCAAGCGATTCCGAATACAAGAAAGCCGGCAATTCCGGCGGGTAACGAGCACGGAAAGCGTCGAAGAAGTGAACACAGTCGTCAATCACACCGTCGATGTTAGGAATATGAACTACGAGCCCGTCAAGACCGTCAGAGAAGCCGTGACCCTGGTGGTCGATAGCACACACGGCGAACCCCGATTTGGCGAAGAAAACGGAGGTGAGTTGAAGGAACCAGCTGGACTCGCCGGTGAATCCATGGACGACGGCAACGATTCCAATGATTGGAGTGTCGAGTGGAGTCCACCACTGAGTGAAGATCTTGAGGCCGCGAGCGTTGGTGAAGAACTGGGAGGAGTGACTCACTGAGTGGCGAGCATAGAACTCTTCCGGCGTTAAGTTCCCGAAGGGGCTTGTCTCGTTGGCTTCAGCTATCGGATGCCGCGCCATTTTGTTTTGGTGACCGGCTCTTTTTGGAGTTCAACGATTCAGTTGAGCGTTAGAATTTAGAAAGATAGAGTACTACTTATCATGAAAGGGAAGGATGATATGGTGGTTTTCTTACCGTTTTCTTATAATGCACACCACCCATATAAGCATGACACGTAATAATTAACATAAATTTGTACAAATTATCGTGTGTGTTTTTAAAGATATTTCTTGTCGATTACATCAGAATATTCTGATAATTTTATATAGATTTATTTTTGGCATGAATCTTATATTATATAGTTTAGAGAAGATATTTTACTTGACAATCTTTCTTTTCCCTAATTAAATACCAATAATAAATACAATACAATAATACATTAAAAAATGTCGAATAATCAACATGACAGACAACAAACCAAATAGTATTTCCCTCCAAATAATATAGTAAATACATATGTAAATTGCAAGTTGGATTTTTATTTTGTAGAATTAATTAACTTATTAACCCTGTGATTCTTGCATGTAGAATAAAATTATATTGTGTATTAGATAATTAATTCCCGAGTATTTTATTTTTGTATAAATACTTTTATATAAACAACTACATTAGACCTTGATTAATATGGTAGAGTATTGGACTTTTAGTTCCAGTATACCTGAATCATGAGATCTTGGGTTCTACTCTCACGGAATGTGAGTTTACTTTGTAATTTATCTATTTGTGTATTTAGTATGTTGGTAGTTATAGATGAAATTAGAGATTTGACAATCCTATTACAATCCTATTTAATTTATGTACGTTTCAATTTGGAACTATTCCTCTCGGCATTTGTAATATCTTATTGATTAATAAAAGTGATTATTTGATAAAAAAAATATGGAGAAAAATAATATGGAGTCGAATTGTGTCAAACGTTAATTGAGAAAAAGTTGTTCCAACATCTATTTTCTCCGTTCGTGAAACTCGAACTTGAGATCTTGACTAGCTTTCCTTGACTAATATTGGTTAATAAGAGAGTTCCTAATTGTTGTCAACTAAGAAATATTGTATTTTCGTCTCCTTTGCCAAAGAAAATTAAAAATGAATGAAGTAAAAAGGTTAAATACATGAATTTAATCTTTAAAAACGTATTTGTTAGGATAGTTTAAACTTTAATCTTTCCAAAACGTATTTGTCACCACGAAGGTTCAAACTTCAAACTCGTGATCCAAAAGGAATTAATTTTCATTCAGTTTTTGTGAAAATACTGTACAAATTTTCATTCAGTTAAACAAACAAAAAAGGAGGCATTTAATAATATTAGAAAGATAGGTGGTTTGATGTTTACTATCATTCAATTTCAAGGTATAAATGGGGTAGTTGAGAAGGCCAAACTAACCATCCTTCGCTTCTTGTTTCTATCATCTTCGCGAAGAAGTTAGTAATAAAAAAAATGGTATTTACTTGCTAGCTTTCTCCGCCATGAAAAGCTCTTGCATGTCACAACTCACAATCAATCTTTTGGGGTCTTTTGTGTTGAATGCAACCGTCGGTAGCTAAAGGGAGAGGGTTACTTGTATTTGCGAGGAAAGTATAGAGAGGAAAACCGGTAAATGCTTCACTATCATTTCTTCGTCCTACGGAGGAGAGGGTGAGCCCAAACTCATTCGAGATATTGTATAGGGCGGTTTTTTAGGCCGGAAAATTAACGCCAGCCAAGAAGTAAATCAATTGGAGCTTCTGACTAGGGTTGAGTTGGATGGACTTTATTATTACGTTTTAGGCTCTATTTTATTAATGGGTAAATTCTAAACAAAAGAAAATATTAAAGCCCGTTAATAAAATAGAGTCTGAAACATAACCAACTCGGCTCTAGTCAGAAGCTACAATTGATTACTTCTTTTGCCCGCATCAGAAATAATGATCAACTAACATAAATGACATTATGGCAATTAAATTGTATCAACAACATTGAAGTTTGGATCACAAATAATGCATTTTCACTTCCCTCTTGTGAGCTAAAATGTAGTTGTATACAGAGTATAGAGCCAGAAAACTGTTCTGCTTTGCTTTGCTTTGCTTTGCTAATTAAGCACTAGCAAGCAGCCTGATTGATTCAACGAGATGATTTACCCCTTGCTCGGAATGACAAATTTTTAACAAGAAAAACTGGCAAGGAATTATCAAATTCGGCAAAATATTCAATACCATCTAAGCAAAGATGAAGATGCTGATGAATGCAATCATGCTCTCATAACAATCAATATACTCTACACATCTGATATCAGAACAATAGCCTAAGGATAGTTGCCCGACTAATACAAACGTTGAAGAATACATACATTAGTATTCGATTTGTACAAAGTATTTTTTGGTTTAGTTCTTCCTACATTATTTTGAACAATACTGTGCTGAGGGGATGGATTCGGTTTCCAAAACCATGTCATATATTGCTTTAGACATCTTCTTCATCAATGCAAGCTGAAAGAAGAACTTGCCACATTAAGAACTTAAGTGACAATTTCAAACATGCATAACACTACAAGAAAGGCAATTTGATATAGATAAGACTTTATGGAAAATGAAAAAGAGGGGAAAGAAAGGCAATTGGCATAAAGAGGGCAATGCAAGTTTACATAATCAACATGAAATGTCATGACAAGCAAAGGTTGTAGGCACCTTTAGAAACTGTAAAGATACGGAACACTAAAATTTCAAAGAACATCAATTTATAGTAGAGATTAGCAGAGAATTCAGGTTTCTTGTTTCGTCTTACCGGTACGTATAAATCAACTCATAGAAAGAAAGAAACATGAAGGCTTTACATCCCTACTATAAATCAAACCTTTACTAGAACCCTTTCTCTTTGCTCTCTTTTACTTTCTTCCTTCTTTCTACCCCATGTGCACTCATGTGTATAAATACAATTTCCCATCAACAAATTGTATAGAAAAAGGTTGCTAGGGACACTATCTTTCATCTTTTACCTAAGCTCACTAAACACAAACAAGAAGAAAAATAGAAAGTTAACAAATCTCAAAAGTCCAAAAGCTTACAATCTTCTACTTCTTTTTCTTTGAAGAAAAGAAAAGGATTCTTTGGCATATACATATTCATCTATGGAAAGCATAATTCAGGCAAGAAGAAGCTTTGAAAGAGAAAATCATAAGAGCATTGCCAGAAAATATGCATTAATTCCCCCAAAGACTCACCACTTAAGCACAACAACTTCCAACACCAAAATTAAAAGAAAACCAACTTTTGGTGAGGCATTGTTATGAAAACCCTGTTCAGACTTTAGAACATGAATATTCAAAGAGCTGTCTCCATTAATTAGCTTCAAGACCTTCAGTTAACAACATTCAAATTTCAGAAACATAGGGTAATTTGCTAACAATTCTGACAATTTTTACTAAATTGATAAGCTGGAATTATTGAATGTAGCACCTCATAAACCAAAACCTAAATTCTCTCTGAACCAATCAATTATTCAACTCACAACATCAATAAAAAGTTTGGGCATTAATGATTCAAGAAAATAGTATAATCTTTCTCCAAAGATTTCCACCAAAGAAAAAAGTGAAGGGGGAAATCAGAGTTACCTCCACAGCAGAAGCAACAGTAACAGCAAGAAAGGACCATGGAAATTTCTGTACAAATCACAGAAAAACTTGCAGCGGGTTTCGATGAAGTAGATTCTGAATCATCTAGAAGTTTTTGTTGATTGCTTGGAGTCCTTGGAGAAGAAGAAGAAGATTGCTTCTCCAATTTCATTCTATGGAGGTTCCATTCAAGTTTCCTTAGATAATCAATTTTGAATGAATCTCTAATTCTAACTGATGGCCATAGATGCATTTTCGTCTCTGTTTATTTCACTCACGATCTTTCAAACTTTCAGACGATGAATCAAAATTCAAAACCGGAAGAAGAAGAAGAAGAGAGTTCTCGACTTTGATCAATGAGCGACGGATAGAGATGGATCGACATCGACTGCTATAAAACGATGTCGTATCATTATTCAGTTTCTAATCCAAGGTTTTTAAGATGAATTAACTCTAATTAAACCCATTTTTCGTGCCAAAATGTACCAAATAAAAATTTAAATAAACGATTTATTCAAACAAAAAATTTAAATAAACGGATTTCGTGTGCATTAAGGTTTTAATGAAAATTCAAGTATGGGAAGCTTCACCAAAAATATCATAAAGGGAATAAGATTGATTCATCAAGCAAGAATTGCAAGTCAATTCTTGATCTTTTCTTTAAATTAGAATGACATTTGCATAAGAATTAATAATAATTGATGGCCATATGACACTCCAAGTCCCCAACCTTTATATTGCAAAGATTCTAATTTCTTTCTCAATAAACTTCAATACAATTTTGGGATAAAGTCCTTCCACATTAAAGTTGCCAATGCCTTAAATAGAATTGTGATTTCGACTATGTATACAATTGGAACCATCTATATCAAGTTAAAGTAGCATTATTTTGTTAATGGGTCACCATATATAAGTGATGAAATGGGTTGCCATAAGTAATTAAACTTCGAATATTTTGTGTATTGCCTTTGGATCCAAATCATATTGATCATATACTTTCATTGGTAACTTATTTGTAAGTTTGAAATGTTCGCAAACAAAATATATTTGGAAATAATTAGTTGACAACTTGTACTAACGATCGAGTAACCTCCTCTCCTTAACTTAATGTACAAAAATTGCACTACTTTTTCATATCACTTACAAACCAAATAGCAAGAACACTTATCAAACTGAACATTAGTATATATATAGATTAATATTACATTGCATTTACATATATTAAATAAAGCTTAAACATTCCTATATAATGTAAGAATTTTACGTTGTTCCTTAAGGTGATCTAAGGAAATTAAAGATGTAAAATATAGTAAAGAGTTAGGTGATAATCAAAGTTCCATCCATCAATTTCTTGAATTTGTGAAGATTTTGGTTTATTTATGGCACCAAAACAAAGCCTCTGCTGCAGCTGAACTTTGAATGAGACAAATCCAAGCTTAGATTCTTATATGATTGAAATTGATGGGGATGATGATGAATTTACCTCATATATCTCATGCAAGTGAATATCCGATTTGCAAGAGTTGGATATTTGAAACTTCAGGATGCATGAAATCCAATTCGGGCATCGATATCGCCAGAGAGTTCTGAGAAGCAAGAAAATGGAATACTAACAATCTATGATTGTAAATAGAAGAGAAAGAATCAAGGAAGAAGAAGAAGATGGTGCTTATAGGAACCATTTTTTCTTTCAAAAACCTTAGCCTATAAGAGTGAACTTGGAAAACTATTTCATTCTATCTTGAATTATATATATGGGTTTTTTTTTGCCTTCTTTTAGATTTTTTAAAGTGGGCCTTGGAGATGGTAATTGGCTTTGTTGCTTGGAGTGTTTGCTTTGCCAAAACAAAGTTGTTGCTTAGAGTGTTTAGAATTTAGACATTTAGCCCTCTTGAAAGCTTTACCCTTTAGACAAAATGATGGAAGTGATTGCATGGGTTGCTTATCTGTGTGGGAAAAATGATGTAGTAATAATGTTTTTGTTGGGTCATGCCTAAAACTTTATGTAGTAAGCGA
Organism: Corchorus capsularis; assembly: GCA_001974805.1. Lineage (NCBI taxonomy): Eukaryota > Viridiplantae > Streptophyta > Magnoliopsida > Malvales > Malvaceae > Corchorus > Corchorus capsularis. Next base: position 13,847 of record AWWV01009324.1, on the reverse strand, counting down.
CAAAATTTGTGTTAGCTTAGATAAATTGGGAAAAAAGAAAGTATACTATCTTAGTTCCTAGTTTTCCAATTGACAAACCCAAACCCAAACTTCCATTAATCTTTAATAATTAACAATCGTGTGATCTGTTGGTAGAAAATTGTACTTCATATTAAATTATGAGTTTTACTATTCTAACAATTTCAAATATCAAAAGAATGTACTCATTTTGTATGTAGGTTTTGTCATTCATTTTAATAATTAAAGTACATGCTACTAGTATTTTATTATTGCATTATTATGGGATCAAATCATTAGATAACATAAAACACCTACAAGCCTACAACTAGAAGAATTGAATATTAAATGAGCTTGGGCCTACTAAAGATCTATTTTAGTTTTTGTTGGATCAACATAAATGATTTGTTCAAGCCCGTTTCTGTTGTTAAATGTTCAAAATCAAGCCAGCCCATTTTCAAAGTTAGCCAAGCCATGTTGGGAAAGCCATATTTAGCCCAACTTTAACTAGCTATTGTCTTTCTATTTTTTGCAGAAAACTAACTAGTGTCTTATGGTGTCTATATATATAAGTTGCAAGTCTTGAACAGCCCTATATAGCCTCTGATGTGATTTAACATTTTTAGCCCAATATGAACTCTCGAAGAGGTTTGCGATATGCCTCAAGTAAACTCTCTTCCTCCCCAAACCAAAAACAAAATAATTATAAAGAGATAAAATGAGATGGGAGCATGATTTAGAATTTAAAATGAAATTTACTCATGCATCTTGAGTCTTAAATTAATAGAAGATAACCCACAGCAACTTACCATAAAAAAATTTCCAAAAAGAGTAGCCATTTGATTTGTTTAAAAATGGGTTTTAATTAAATAGCAAAGAGTAGGAAAAATTGTCTTTGAGGAGAATGTGCAGGATAAATTTGAGTCCATATATAGTTTGGAAAATGGAGGTTGCACTTGACATGAAGCAAATATATGCTACCTCCGTCTCATATTATCTGTCCACTTCTATTAGGGGAAAAGTGGACAAATAATATGGGATGGAGGGAGTATATATGTGCATTGTATGTCAAAGAAATGCATGCTAATTAAGATATATTGTTTTACTTCATGTGGACTGATTTCATCAAATCAACAAATTTCTTTTGTCTTGATTAGGTAAATTAAGCAAGCTGGAATCAGCATTGTCGTTTTGGATACCATTTTCAGAAGTCTGATTCGCATGCCAAGGCCCACTATCATTATTATATATTATATTATACTATATATAGTATGGGATTAGACAATTAGCGTGGGTTAAAAATAGGTCTAGCTATTTATGAGAAATGATTCAAAGTAGATCATATATCCTATTCCTATACAGTCACTTGGGCTTAGCGAAATCGGTATGAATGAGACATGTGTAGAAACTTTAGATTCCAGTCATAACGTTACTCCTCGATAAGTTAAAGGAATTTCGAATTCCAAACCCATACGTGTCTTGATTATGACCTGAAAATTCCATGTTTGAGTTGAGATAATCCACGCCTAACTGCATTGCATGACTCGTTTTGAATTACTACTATTTACTTAATAATTAAAATTAATATATAGTGATATACAATCATAAACTTTAGTTTATCTTTGAAATGAATGATATAAAATGATGTGGAAATTAATGACCCCAACACCTTTTTCTTCACATTATAAGGGTAATGAATAATTAATCCTTTTGCCTTATGATTAGATTTGGCAAAATCTAACTTCCATTGAGGACTAATCTCATGCTGCTTTATGGTTCCCTTTTACTTCTTTTTTTTAATAGAAAAATTTTCTACTCCATTTTGTACACCTTTATAAATGAGCAATAAGTGCAAAATTGAGACATGCTAAACTTAAGTGAACTAAAAGATAACAATGTCCAATACTTTTCATAAAAACAAATATATAAAAATGAGTACAAATAAGCTCAAGAAAGTTCAAGTAAATTCTAATAGGAAAGTGCTTAAAATGACAAAAAGAGATAGAAACTAAAAAAAGGCCCCCCCAACTTGTAAATGAGACTTTATCTACATTTTCACCCTAAGTTCCTATATTTTTTTCCAACTTCCACAAAAATGAAAGTTGAAAAAAAAATGGTAGCTAGTTTGAGGGGACAAAGACAAACAACCATACACAAAGCACATAAAAAGTAGCTTCCCTCATTAATTATTTTTCTTTTGCCTAAGTAGCTGTTGTTGTTTTTGGGCCCTCTAAAAAAGGCATGAAGGAAGGCAAAAGAGTTGTCAAGATCATCTCATCAAACATGGCTCTGGCTCCTGAATGAGCCAAGAGCCTTTGCAGCTCCTGCTCTCAAGATCCATTGGTGGTAGAATGCTGCAATGGCTGCTCCAACAAATGGTCCAACCCAGAAAATCCACTGCAAATACAAAGTCAAATAATTAATTAGGCAAATTAATCATGATAATGAAGAGTGAATTAACATTTTAATTAAGAACTAAATTTGAAGATTAAGAATATATCAATTAATGTACTAACATGATTTTCCCATGTCTCATGCTTGCCGTAGATAACAGCAGCTCCAATGCTCCTAGCAGGGTTAATGCCAGTGCCAGTAACTGGGATGGTAGCCAAGTGAACCATGAACACAGCAAATCCAATTGGAAGTGGAGCCAAGACCTGTTCAACAAAAATTAGCACAACTTGTCAAAACTAATCGGTCGTGTATGTATCAATTATTGAGTCAAATATCCAGAGTTACATTTACGATTACATTAGTCATACTTGTTAGAACTCATTTTAATTTTATGTTAAGAGAAACATGTACCAATCATTGAATCAAATATTCACAGATGGATTTGTGATGATGCATTATTATACTTTTGGTATGTGATGAATTACAAGTCATTGTTTTGGTAGTTTTATGTATGGGATTTTCTTATAGTAACCTAATTAATAAAAATAACATTAGAAAAGTGCATGTGACACTTATTTACAATCATGTGAAGCATATAATAAAAGCCCCACTAACTAGAATACTTTATATAGATTTAAGCATACCAAATTCTCACGGATTTCCTAAATAAGGGAATTAAAAATAATATTGTCCATAATAAAGACACATGAAAGAAGTTTTTATCTTTAATTGTTTTTAAATAGGTTTTAAGTAGTAATTAACTTAATCCCAAAGGACCAAGATTTCTCAAGAGAGAAGACAAAAGCCAAAAAACAAATTTGTTAAGAAAGAAGAATCAAACCCTTTTGTCCAAAAGAAAACAGTAAAAACCAAACCCTTTCTATAAGTTTACAAGTTCCTTTTAATAGCAACCACAGATTTAAGATTGGCCAGTTCATGTTACTGTCTTTTTCTTTAACTTGTTCTGTAACTTGGGTTAAAATATCTGATACACCTCATCCTCTCCATCTTTGGATCCAAAAATAAATATTTTCTTATAATTAAAAAAAAACAGAGTTATTTTCTATATATGTTTTTTAATACATGAATCTTACTTGAATCTTAGTATATCTTAGCATTATCAACATTTAAAAACCTTCCTTAATCATTCCATTATCATTTACATGTTCATAATAAAATTGCTAGTCTAATTCATGTTACTCAACCTTGAAACTTTGAACCCGGCCGCTAAAATTAAGAGTTTAACACTCTACCATAACTAAACAACTTATCTATCTCGAATTTTAAGGTAAAAAATCAAATTAAGAAAGCATTTAAAATGAAAATTAAAGAGTAAATATGTGTTTTAAGGTGGTAATACTTACAGGGACATGGGAGTCTCTAGCATTTCTCTTAGGATCAGTAGCAGAGAAAACAGTGTAAACCAAAACAAAGGTTCCAATAATTTCAGCACCCAAACCAGTACCAACACTGAATCCTTCTGCAACAGAGTTGGCTCCACCTCCATACATCATATAGTTTGTTTCTTGCAAAGCCTTGACGATTCCAACCCCACAAATGGCTCCCAAAGACTGAGCCACTATGTATGCAATGGCTCGAACCAGTGACACCTTCCGGGCAAGCAACAGCCCAAATGTCACTGCTGGGTTAATGTGGCCACCTGTTTTTAAACCAAGCCAAGAAAAAAAAAGTTAGAGAAAGGTCCCCAAAAAAAAGTAACCCTTTTTCTTTTTGAACTTGCCATGGAAATCTTAAAAAAAATAAAAATTGATAACCCTTTTTTTCAATCTATGAAAAACTTACCGGAAATTCCAGCAGTGCAGTAAACAAGGACGAAGATCATGCCACCGAAGGCCCAAGCAATACCAAGAATACCAACGCCAGAACACGCGTCAGCGGCAGATTGGCTCTTGTAGCCAATCACAGTCAAGACTGTGATGTAAAGGAAAAGCAGAGTTGCGATGAACTCAGCTATCACAGCTCTGTAAAATGACCATTTCTGCAACTCTGCTGGATCCATCAAAGGTGCCGGTGGAGGGTCGACATAATCCTTGCCGTGGAATGAGCTGTGCTCTCCTTCCTTCGTCATGGTTCTGTAGAGATAATAAAAAGCTTGAAAAGGGAAAAGGTTTTGTTTTGAAGATAATGGTAGAGAGGAAGAAGAGAGAGTGGGTTGCTTTGTTTTTTGTTGTTTGAGAAATGAGCAGAGGATTAGGAGGGTTTGAGGGGTATATATGGAGCTACACTACACATGATGACTCAGGCCCTTTTTTTTTTTTTTCTATTCCTTTCCTTTTGTAAAAAAGAATTTTTTTTTTAGGCCAGTAAAATTTATTTTAATGTTTTTATGAATTTTTTTTCTTTTTACATTTTCTTTTTTTTTCTTCAAATCCCAAGATAGACTTAAATCAAGACAAATTTGTCATGCTCAAATCAGGCCCTTATACTCACCACTATATCTATTGAACCGACATTTTAATAGTAACCAGTGATTTATTCATATTCAATTGGTTAATTCGTTCGTCTTACTAATAAAAGTCTTGGTTTAAATAGATCTTTGCTATGATCATTGTGAATAAGTAGGCAAGAAAATTAAAAAAAGATTTTTGTACTTTTCTTTTAAGAAAAAAAAGTGTTTTAATGTGTGGTTGAGGATTCGGGTAATCTATATCATGTTAAACTTTAAAAATCAAAATTTTAAGAGATTATACAAGAGAATATAGACTACCTCCCTCTTGGTTAATGGTTATGTAATTGATCAACATCTAATTGATTAATTTTTATTTATAGCAAAAGCATTTTGAGGAGAAAAATTTAAGTTAAAAAAAAAAAACTTTCTCTTAAGTTAGGTGACTTTTGATTATATATCATCATTGTAATTATACATATATAGACTAGTTAGTTTATTTCCTATTCAAGTAGTTTATGGTTAACTTGGAAACTTGGATTTTTGTATCTTGTTTAAATTAATTATTGAATGTTAATTTAACATGACAAGTATTTCATACAAATGAACATAAATTTTTAATTAATAAGGAATAGAATGATTTTAAATGCAAAACGAACCTTATACTATATGGCTAACCAAAAGATCATCGTTAACTTATAGAATTGGACTAAAATAACTATTCAAGATTATATGATTTTATCAGTTTCAAAGTCTCGATTTCAAATCCTAAAATCGAAAGAATGATATGTACAAAATGAGGGAGAATTATGGCGCTTGTAGTAAAATTCAAAATTAAATAAGATATATTTATACGTGATGAGTAAAGAATTAAAATTGAAATTGTAAAACTACTCTTGGGCTTAGCATGAGAACCGGTAAAGATGTTTTTAGGAAATGTTGCAAGAAGGTGGTTAATTCGTGACAACACCAACTTCTGGCATGACACTTGGGCCGCTAATGTGCCTCTTAGAGAGCTCATCCAGGGGCCTTTTAATAAGAATGAAGATGACATTCTTGTTAATAGTTGTATGAATAGAGATGGAACTTGGAATCTGGACAGTATTTCCTTTGTTATTCCTGAAAATGTGATTGATAAAATCATTTCTATCCCTTTTTGCATTTACAATAATAAAAATGACAGCTTTTCTTGGTTGTTTTCTTCTAACGGTGATTTTTCCCTTAATACTGCTTATCTTTTAGCCTCTGATGATGATTTTGTTTTTGATCCCTTATGGAAGAAGTTGTGGAATAGTCCATGTAACAACAGAGTCAGACATTTTCTTTGGCTTTCCTCTTTAGATAGACTCACTACGAGATCCTTGCTCCATAAAAGAAACATTTCTGATCTTTTGACATGTGATCTTTGCATTGATTGTGAAGAGGATTCCTTGCATGTGCTTAGAGATTGCACTCTTCCTGTGCCTAACAATTTTTTCACTTCCATTTCTTCTAAAGAGTGGATATCTTTGAATTTGTCATCCACTAATCTTTTCAAAGGCACTCCTTGGCCTTCTATTTTTGCTTTTACTTGTTGGAATATTTGGAAAGCTAGAAATGTCATAATCTTTCAAGGCAAACTTTCTCTCCCAAACTCTATTAAAATAGCTGCTTCAAATCAGGCTATTGAATTCTTTCATTTGACTTTTAACAATGTGTCCCTCATTAGGAGAGTTGAGATTCTTGTTTCTTGGATTCCCCCAATCCAAGGCTGGTTTAAGTTGAATTCTGATGGATCCTCTGATGGGAATCCTGGAGCTGCTGGATCGAGAGGGGTTATTAGAGATGATCAAGGACAATGGATTGCTGGCTATGCTAGAAATATTGGAAGAGTGACAAGTGTTCAAGCTGAATTATGGGGTTTAAGAGATGGGTTGGTGATGGCTCATTCCAAAGGAATACAAAACTTGGAAATTTCTATTGATGCTTTGCTTGTTCTTAACCTTATTAAACATGCTGATACCTCTATTCACCAATTGGGAAATATTATCTCTGATTGCAGGTTTCTAATGAATAATTTTTCCAATATGAAGATCTATCATTGCTATAGAGAAGGAAACATGGTGGCCGATGCTTTGGCCAACAATGGAAGAACAATGAATGAGTCATTTGTAACTTTTGATGTTATTCCTCATTTTATATTGGACCTTTTATTGGCAGATATTGGAGGGATTTCATTCCCTAGACTTGTAAACACATCTATTTAATATTAACTAGTACCCTTTTTACAAAAAAAAAATTGTAAAACTACAACTTTTTTATTTAAGAAGAAAGAAAGAAGTAAATTAATGCAAAATGGGACAGTGCACTAAGTTAACAATGGGGTGGTTTCACTATCACCGACCCTACTTGACTTTTACCAGTACAACACCATGATCTACCCACTGGCCACTTGCCTTCTCCTTATTTCTGCCCGTTGGCAGTCACTTTGTCTTTTTACTCTTTTTGTTGCATTTGCTGGTCTTTCTTCTCCTCACCACTTCCTTCTCATCAACCCTACTCTTATTTTTTTCCATTTTGTTTTCACCTTCGTGGCATAAACTATGTGTTAAGTTTACAAGTTGCCTTTTATATATTTTTGTTATTCTTTTTAATTTATTATACTTGCAATAACTAAATCAAATTATGGAAGAAACTCAATGTCTCTTATCAATTAAGGTCTCAATTCAAATCTTCTAAATTGAAAAAATAGACGACACCGGGAGAATTTCCCTCCAATTGAGTTCTGACATGATTCAAATTTGGATTAATTGAGATATAATATGATTACTGGATATCGGGGATATATATATATATATATATATATATAAACCCTATGAAAACAAAGTCACTGTTAACCCACTCGGCACAAGTAATTGAAATTTAGATGTTCTGTATGTAATATTCTCTGCTCCTTAATTACTGTCACCTTTTAGAGAGAAATTGTGATAGTGATAAAGGACAAATGGAGTATAGCAATATGTTCAAGTCCCGTTGGCCATACTCCCTCACTAATAGGCAATAAGTAAATTTAAAATTATGTAGATGAAAGTTGAATTGATTCATTTTAATAGTAATGACTATGTATAATCTCTAATGCTTTTTTAATCAATGAAAATTCAAATACTTGCCCTAATAATAACTTCGTAGATTATAATAATATTCTAATGCTCTTTAATTATAACCACAAAAAATAAGTCACCTTAATTTATTTTTATAGTAAATTTTTGTTTCATGTCCAATGAGAAGAAAATTTGTCATGTTGGGTGAAAGCAATGACATACATGATACATATGGTAGAAGAATTGAATTTTGCCTTGAAGCTATTGCACCATTCTGTAATCTTCTTGATCTGATCCCTTTTTGTTTTATTAGGCAACTTTTTTTTTTAATTTTCATAATATATTTATGATTTCTTTTCTGAGGGGTTAGAACTGATCTTGATGTTCTTCCTATACTTCACTGTGATCAACTTCAATCATTTTCATACTTGACGTAATACATGAATCTGAAAATTTATTTGTTTCAAAGAATTTGACGATTTTGTTTGATTCACAAAAATAATGCACCCCCAAGAAAAAGTATAAGAACCCCATGTATTGTTTAGACTCCAATTCCGAATTCTCTTAATTGTTTTCCCAGGGAACATGTAGTCGGTTTGGCTTGCTATATATGATGAGGTGGCAAATCATGAGTTTGGACGGTGTTCTCCTCCTTCGTACGTAATTTCAATTTCCAATTAATTGTAGATGAAATTCGGTTCAGTACTTGAGCAGTATTTAATTCAAGTGATTGGTGTTATATCTACAGTCTACTCTTGCTCATTAAGTACTGGCGGTTTATGATATAAATATATAGGAACATTATTATACTATTTAATAGTATACTCATCTTGCATTTGAATTAACAGGCTACACATACATAATTTAAGATGTAATTAATGGTGTATCAAATAATTGTGTATACATTTTGTAATTTTCAATCTGATCATTCGAACAATTCAAGCTGTCCGAATTATTTTCAATTAATCCCAAAATGGAGTTGGACTGGGTGGTATTGAACGACTCGTTCAAACTTAATTAAACTTAATTAAACAGGTTTTCAGATTTGATACATTGTGTACACACCCACCCCGTTTATAAACTCATCCACCAAATTTATATACGCTATGCAGATCGAATTCAGATTAATCAAAATAAACCTCGGGTGAGGAAAAATATTCTTAATTAATCAAATTATTACTCCAGTTTTTTTTTATGAAAAATTATCACTCCGATTTTGGTCTCAAAGAAAAAAAAAATGAATCAGAAGAAAAATGAAACTATTGCACTATTACTCTATTGATTGATGATGAAAAATTAAAGGAAAAGAGAATATGGAAGAACTCGTGTGGGGAAATCACGTGGAAAACAATAGTCAATAGGGCGGACGAGGTTTGAAATCAACCATGTTTATATTTTATTGGAAGGCATTACCAACCCTATAGCTAAAGGTTAAGGGTCATGGTGCACCGCGCCTGCCCACTGTGTAAGAAGCCAGAGGTCCCAGACCCACGAGCTGCCGTACTTATGTGCTGCAGCCTTTAGGGCTCTTCTTGCTTCTTAGTGCCCTTAGTCAAATAACTATTCATTTTTTTTCATTTTATTAATTTCTTTTAGAGAGGAAAATAAAGAAAGATAGTAATGAAAAACGTGCCAAAATTGATACTAGTAATAATTGTGGAAGAAAATTGACCGGCGGTTGCTTCCCCTTCTTTGAGCTCTGATAATTGTGGGCGAATGGCCATTGAGGTCCACATAGACATTGTCACACAACAAATTATTATAAAAGAAATACTATGTACACCTTATTAAAAATTTCTGTACTATATTTTTCAATTATGATTAGGGAAATTCTTTTTATTAGATAATAATTAATACACAAATTTGATTTGTACAACATGTCTACCAAAACAAGTTTTATATGGACTATATTTGGGGAATTATCAATAATAAGATTCCAATCTCAAATCACATGAGATTTACAAAATTTATCAAATAAAAAATAAACTAACCCTTTGTCTTGGAAATAAATAGTAGTATTATGAGATGAGTAAATATATATGTATATATTGGTTAGCATATTAGTGATATATAATCAATCAATAAATGCTTACATAATGATAGTTACATATCACTATCTTAATTCGTTACATTAGTGCACTAACATGGTATGATTGATTGGATGAGTGAATGATTAATAAGCAATTCATTTCAGGTACCTTGGGTTAAAAGTTAAAATTTGTTGCTTCTAGCTTAATTCAAGTGGTAAGAGTAACTTTTCAATATAAATTTAAAGAGTTTAATCTTCTTAAATACTTTCATAATAAAATTTGAATGTCAAATATATGATTAATTAAAATTAAAATTAAATTAAAATTGGAGTAAAAGAAGAAGGGAGGAAGGATGGGTTATGGTGTTGGGGGCAGAGAGTTAGGAGAATCTTGGTGACAAGTCAATTGGTGAAAGGGTTCATTTAAAGCACTGCATAATTTGCAGACATTGAAAGAGTATTGTTTAAGCAAAGGCTTTAATTACAAGGTCAGATATATGTGTTCTTGCCTGCCCTTCTTATTTCATGTGTGGCACTGGCTCACATGCTTTGTTTTTATCCTCTTTTGGATAATCATTTTATTCAATGGATTTTTATTATAGTAGTAACTCATTAAGATTCTGTTATAAAAAAAAAAAAAATGTAACTCATTAAGATTCTTTCCACAGAAACTAAACAGTGCATGCAATAATTAAATTTTTTCCTATTAAATGATCCTAATTTAAAATAATTGCTGATTGATTCAAAGTTTTTTTTTAAAAGATTTATATATTAATGGTGTGCCAAGTTATGGGAAATAAAATCTTAAAAGAAAAGGAAAAATATGTTGACAAGTAAGAAGAAAACACTTTATTCATTATCAACAACAACGTTGATTTAATTGGTTTGACACTTATTCCCTTTAAGTAAGGTCTCGGGTTCGAGTCTTATGAATGGAGAAAACCATTGTTGGAAGAGTTTTACCCCGTAGTGGACCAACCCGGCTCGAATAAGCTTAACTTGTAAATATAAAAAAAACACTTTATTCATAATACTAATTTTACTAGTTATAAGTTATAACACTTTAAAATCACATGGAAAATTTAATAATAACACTTACATAAAGCTAAAATATGTACTAAATTAACAATTCCACGATTCTCACACATTGTTCCAATTTCCTTGGCTTGGGGTTTTCAAAGGAATAAAGGGAAAAACCAAAATGCTTATTGATCAAAAAATTGCAACTAATAATTGATCTTTCATTACAATCTTTATTCCCATTCCATTATTAAAACTCTCTTTTCTTTCTTTTTAACTTTGCCATTTTTTGGTGTCTTTCTTTCCAAGGAAAATTATACAATACATCGTCAGTGGAGTTTAACAGACTACAAAAACGGGTTCTGAATGGTGACATGTGTCCTCTAGGGACTAGATTGAAATATTTAAAACTTAATTAATTCAAAGAAATGAACATGTTTCAACTCCACAACCCGCTTGTGGAGTCCAAAATTTACATCGACGGTGTATCAAATAATTATCATATTTCTAATAGGTAAATTACACGATAGACCGTTAGTGTAGTTTAGCAGACTACACAAGCGGGTCCTGAAAGGTGACATGTGTCCTCTAGGGACTAGATTGAAATATTTAAAACTTAATTAATTAAAAAAATGGACATGTGTCAACTCCACAACCCGCCTGTGGAGTCCAAAATTTACTCCGCCGGTGTATCAAATAATTACCCTTTCTAATATATACTTTTTGCACAATTATTTCTAATATATATAGGATTCTTAAAAAAGTTTAGACCTGTTTTCTATTGGCTGTAATCTCAAATAAGGGCCCGAACTTTTATAAAAATCTCAAATAAGGGCCTCAAAACACAATTTCAACAAATTAGAAGACACACTAAGTAAATTTTTACAAATTAGGTTCTCCTCAGATGAAAACCAATGCTTGTCATGCCTACACATCAATTTTGATAGAAAAATGGTGTTATTAAATTAATTAAAAATCAAAACATTTTAATCCAAATAAATTCAATAAACGTAGTATGATACAAAATTTTTCCGTGCTTTTTAATTTATATACATCTCACACACTAGTATTAGTTAATATCTTGCACAATATGTCATAATCTACTAAATATGTATTTTAATTTGTTGAAATTGTGTTTTGAGGCCCTTATTTGAGATTTTTATAAAAGTTCGGGCCCTTATTTGAGCATTTAGTCGTTTTCTATTTGTATAATTGTGATGGAGTGTTTTGTATAATCAATAAAACATATATTTTGTTTCTGGCCAAAAAAAAAATTAGCACCACATAATTTTTTTTTTTTAAAAAAAAGAAATTTCATCACAATAAGAAAAGAACAAAAACGAATGTATGTAAATTAAAATAAAATAATTAACCCTTTTGTGCTTTATTCATTAGGATCATATAAAAAAATATAATAAATAAAAATTTCCGACAAACGATATATTTTTTTTAAGAAAGAATTGTGGGAATTAATATTGGAATTCCGCTCAAAGATCCCAAGAAGAATGTGGGTCCCGCAAGTGACAGACAGAAATTTTGTCACTGGTCGGTGAGCCAGCTAAGCAAACCCCTACAAGCACGTGGAAGCCCACAAAATGGAGACCCAAATTAGCTTGTCCTTAACTAACTTTTTTAACACCATCATTTTTTTTTTTACTTTAAAGCTTAACCACATTTTTTTTTCACAATTTTTTTCAATAAAAAAAAAGGGAAAAAGAAAAGAGAGAGGAACCCACTCTAAGTTTTACTACTTCCCTTTGGATTCTAGGAAAAATGGAATATGAAATGAATGAAAAAGGCAAATTTTTTGTGAAATTTAAATATTTTTAATACAAGTTGGCCTTTATAAAATGAATTAGCCCTTTTTTTTGTTTTGAAATCTTTGGAGCCATGAGCATCCCTCAAATTTTTGTTGGATGACTTGGATCTTACCGTTGATGTTAGAACAAAATCTAGCTAAAGTTTTATAATCATAGTGTCAATTGTTTTGGTATGTAAGAATGATATTTTAATCAAAACTTTTACTTTAAATTTTTAACCCATAACGATTCGACCATTTGAAAATTCTAATTTATCAAATTGATATTCTAAATTCTTGCATTTGCAAATCTAGTTAATTGTTGATATAAATTTTTTTACAGTACATTAAAGTTTAAGAGTATGACAAATTACTTCATTTTTTTTAAGTCAAAACAGGTAATTTACAAATTACACATTAAAATACATTAAATTCTTGCATTCGCAAATCTAGTTATGACTAAATTCTTGCATGACTCTTAAAGTACATTAAGAGTATGATTAAATTCTTGCATTCGCAAATCTAGTTAATTGTTGATATAAATTTTTTTACAATACATTAAAGTTTAAGAGTATGACAAATTACTTCGTTTTTTTTAAGTCAAAACAGGTTTACAAATTACACATCACCCATCGATGAGAGAAAGTGACCTATCGGATAAAATTCTATTTTCTTTGATTTAGTTCAACTCTCAATCTCACTCATATTTTTCTAAAGCATAAAGATTAAGAAGTATGATGCCAAAAAAAGATTAAGAAGTATGTGTGTAGGAGAGGAGTAATATAACTTTAATGTAGTGTACTATATATATTTTTCATGTGAATGGCATTGGGATTGAAAAGAGAAGACATACATGGGAGAGACCAAAAACATTATCCAAATATTTCCATTATATTTTATTGACGTGCATGAAAAACCAAGTGATGACAACTAACATATACATGAACCATAACCTACGTTTTGCATGAACTTTCCACGTTTAAATAGATTTGATTCTCTCTTCTAATCATTTAAACTTGATTTTGTGCCCTTACTCCTACCTGGCAACCTACATATATATCTATAATGAGGTGGACAAAGTAAAAGAAAAAAATGATTAATAAATTTTAATAAGATTACTCT
>AWWV01009323.1:0-29311 GCA_001974805.1 Corchorus capsularis | reverse complement strand
GGGGGGGGGGGGCGACATGATCAATAATAAGGTAAAGTAATTTTTTTTGCATAAGTTCGAGAGTGAGACCATTAGATCAATAATAAAAATTTAACTAAACAATATATTAACTATTGCGAGTTATTACGTCTTTAGACTTACCTTCGTTGAAAATACACACATTGTTTATACCTCAATTTACAATTGAGAGTAAATTGGTCTTTGCATAAAATAGATTAAGATGTGTGGTCAAGATTTAATCAAAAATAAAATCCTGATGAAACTTAGTTTCTGCACCACCATGATTCTGTCAGAATTAGGAAAATCTTGCAATTAATTAAATAAGGGCCAAAATTAAAATTAAAATTAATTAATAATAATTATTTTTGGAATAATTATTATTAATTACTTCCTATATGCCGCCCCTACCTATGGGATGTGGTGTTACAGGCCTCAAAGATGCAGCTTCCTTAAATACAACAGCCTCATAGTGCAAGCAAAGAGTAAGGAAGGGAGTTGTATGCTACCTGACCATGTAGGTGGGAGGAATATCATGAAATAAAATAATCTAAGTCTTTCCCATACCCAGGGAAGGCCGCCCTAGTCATAGGATGCAGCCTCACCCCTTGCACTGAGAAGGTAGGGAGTAAGAGAGTATCAGCAAGAGAAACACTCACTGAACTAAGGGAGGTGTGAGATATTATCACTCATCACCCTCATACGTGACCACCCTAGTATAGTGGTCAAGCCGTCCAGCTAGTAGTACTCCCCCGGGAGGCAAACTTGCATTTTGTTCATTTAAGGACAAAAAGGCAAGGTCAAAGCAATTGAGCTAGCTAGGGGGTGCGGCTCCAAAAATGGGTTTTACTATGATGTTCCTTGATAAATTTAGATCATCTTGGTGAAATTTCATCTCAAACAGACTTCGTATGAAAAACTTATGCAAGTTTTTCAGTTAAGGACGGTTTGAGGTGTCAAACCAACTTCTCTATGCTAGAGAGTTCGGTTTTACTTAGAATTTTTTCCATAGCTTCATGGAGATAATATAAGCCTACTGGTGGAAAATTAGCCATGTTGGACTTAGAATGAAAAACTTATGCTAGTTTTTCATTTAAGGATAACTCAGGGAGAGAAACCTAGTTCACCATCAAGGGGAGCTCGGTTTTAATTAGAATTTTTTCCATAGTCTCATGGAGATAATCTAAGTCCCTTGGAAAAAGCTCATTCAAACTTAGAATGAAAAACTTATGCTAGTTTTTCATTTAAGGACAATTTGAGGTGAGAGGTTCGTTTACTATGAAGGAAGGCTCGGATCAAACCAAGATTTTAACCATGGTCTATGGCTGATATACAAACCCTACTGGTAAAGTTTGAGCTCGATCCAAGCTCATTTGCAACTTTTACACATTCTTCAATTAAGGACAAAGTGGCTTTACCACCTCGGTTTAGCCATAGTTCTTAATTAAAAGGTATTCCAATGATTTAGAGAGCTTAATATGGCTAAGTATGAGTAATTCCGTGGCCAGGGTACTTAGTTCCATGACTAAGGATCACCTCTCAGCCAATCAAGTGATATCAGCTCATAGGAGGCAACAGAGACTACACCAGATACAACAGATGTTATCCAATACCTCATCATACCTGGTACCATGAGAGGGAAGTCGCCTATCACCATGAGGGACACCTCATCCTCCTCTCCTCACCCTCCTATCACCTGCTGCAGCAACCAAAAGGAGAGGGAAGTTTCACTGCAACTTCCTGGAAGTTTCACTGCAACTTCCTGGAAGTTTCCTCCGACCAATCAGAAGAGTTCGACTTCCTCTGCAAGTAAAGCCCACCAGATTTTCAGACCCATGCCGCCCCCTATATAAAGGAACCAGTTCCAGAGTTTCAAATCAAGTCCTGCGCTTCACAACTTGCTCTGTGCAAAAAGCCAACCTCCGTTGCTTATTTTCTCTCTGGCTCCGCGTCTTTTTACTCTTGTTCATCACGAGTTCTTACTCGTTCTTCAAATTTCTTTTGTTCAATTTCGTCTACGGACTTTAAAACATCCTTCTCTTGTTTATTTTAGAAAAGACAGCAATCAAATTGCTCTTTTCCCTCTTGTTTCTTGTTATCTCTTTTAGGAAGTCAATCTAGTGGATCCAATGATTTAAATGCTCCGGTGTGACTTTGATTCAGTCCCCACAAATCGCTCTGATCTTTTTAATCTGCTGCGTTTGCACCAGACCTAGTTGTTTACTCTCTTTGTCAATTTCAGCAAATTGACTGGCACGCCCCTATGCTGTCATTAAATAGTTTTCGCAGAAACTCTTCCCCAAAGATTTTTGACGCAACATGCACCATTTACCATTCACATGTTAAGGGACTTATTTGAGTATTTTTGCATACATTAGGATCATATTTAATCAAATTAAAAATATGACTCCATATTGAGCATTTTTCACATACGTTAGTTCTAAGGTCCAATTTAAACAATTCGTCTTTTCATTTTAAGATCGATAGAGTAAATTACATGATTTAAGAGTGAACAATTAGAGCTTGAAATTGAAGGCATCAAGTTTGAATTATCATGAAATGAATTAGTATGAGATTTATGAGATGAGAGAATAGCACCTCTAATTAATTTAGTCCATTATCCATTTTGTTTGCATGATCATTTAAAAAATTATGGTCCAATTTTTAAACATGAAATTCATGTAGGATCCCGCGAAATAAATTATTGATGAATTGGAAAAAAAAAAAATTGTCAAGGCTTGAATCTCACATGTATTCATGTTATTCTTTAAGAACAAAAAATAAAATAGGGGAAAAAGACCCAAAGTGTACCGAAAGCATGATATGCCATATCCTGTTCAAAGATCAAATTCCATGATTATTTCTATTTGAGACACAAACACTTCATGGACAAGAAACTGACAATTTTTATTTTAATATAAATAAATATATATATATATATATAAATAATATACACACATATACACACTAAACTAAAGATACCTGAATTAGTTCCACCAAAAAGAAAAGAAAGATAATCATGACATGGAAAAATAAGGTTTGAACATGTATTTTCATCTCAAATTCCTTCCACTTTCCACAAAATTACAAAGCAAAACCCATTCTCAAACATCATGGCCCAAATCACAAGCAACCCCGACAAGATGATATTAAGACCAATCAAGCTATTGGTTGTAAAAATCATAAATATATTAATAATAAATTTGATTTGGTTTCTAGAAATAATTACTAGTTTAATTAATAAATTAAGCCAGCAAAGTTTTATTTGGTAGTCTTATTGAGAAATAATGAGCTAGGTTAGGCATGGAATCACTTGTCAAGATTCAAGAGCATGCTCATTTTGAAATCATTGATAGTAGGAAAAGAGATATATGCATGCACACACATCATAATTTAAATATCTGGAGAATATTTAACCATTTTGTAAAATACAATATTATTATTGCATCACATGTAATATTTACAACTAATTTTTTGAAACTAATTGTTGGTAACCAAACTTAATTACTACTTTTATCAAAGAAATTTATCGTGTAATCATATGGGTAATTTTTTTTTTCCTTTTTGAGATTCATCTCTAATTCTATTTAATAACTAAATATATACAATTCAAAATCTAAAATTCCAAATGTTTTCTATTTTGTCTATTTTGATAACAACAATACTCCACGTCCAAAATAAACTCTCAATTATATTCCTCCTTACCTATCATTTTTTTTAAAAGAAAGCATTTTTTTGGTTAAAAAAAAGAAAGCATTTTTATTAATTAGTTGGTTGTTACTAATAATCCATATATATAGAGACCTCATGCCAAAAAAAAAAATTCATCCATATATAGAGACCTCCCTCTAAAGTTTAAACACCTTTTAAGTGAAACACGGGATTTTTTTTAGGGAAAATTAAGTCTACCAAAAACCCATTTTAGTGTAGTGAAAATGTAGAAAAAGACCTTTTTTTAGGGAAAAAAATTTCATTCATTAATGTGGTAGACATTACAATCAATTTGAAGTGTCGCCATAACTGAGTCCTATACTTCTTCCATCCAAACAGTATCCTCTGATCAGAAAACACTTGGTAAAACATAAGCAACTACATTACCAACTCTACTTACATGTAAGGAAATGCATGAATCAAATAAAAAACTGAAATTCAACCTTTCAGGTCATCAATATAAGAACCAATAGGTGAAAAATCAGGTGTAGAGGCATTAACTTTCCGAATGATCTACAAAGCATCCCCCTCCGCCTCAATATGTCTGAATCCCATATCTCTTGCCCAGGTAATTAGAACCTTAATAGCAGGCGCAGCTAAGCATTCGGTGGAGAAAGCATCAACCACGTTCTCTAATCTAATTATTTATAACTATAATATATCCGGTTATGTTATATTGCTAACCTAATTTTAGAAAAACAAGTGAAACGATCAATCTTTTAAATTTTCTTCAAAATCAAATATGTACGGCACCTAACATCTATATCAACTTGGAATTTGGATCACACAGTGCCATATGTATCAATTACTTCAAAACCTACAAAGGGCCCCAAAATGATCGTATCAAATACGTAGAAATTAATGCATCAAAAGATTGGTACCAAATTCTTAAAATTTACATAAAGAAACCACCAAGAAAATTCATCACATAACGATAATGATCATCTAATCTTTTATGATCGAATACTATATATATGTATAGTAATCGAAGAATCAACGCAATTGATAAAATTATCTTGTTTGTTTCAAGAGTAATCGAAATTACTAAACCAATGATCGTAAATGATTTTTGTGAGACACATCACATCTTATTTTACTATTTAGAACTTATATTATATATGTAGAATTTATATATAAAGAACCTATATATATTGTATTTCTTACATATACATATATTGTCATTATTTTTATTCGAATTGTCGGACCACTGAACACGATTAAGAGCAACCCTAAATGAAAATGGTGTGTTTAAATATGAAAGAGACATTGAAGAACCGACCACATCGAGCAATATGGAGCCTTATGGACCCTCAAATATTAACTCATCAAAATCGACCAAACCGATTAAAATGAGCCAAAATGTATCTCATGATTTAGAGCGAAGACTAGATCACCAACTTTCTCATGGCCAAAAATTCTTTGGTACTGCAAAATTTCATTTCTTTCGCTTGCCTTCTAAGCCTTCACTTTGGAAGGTCGGTGGCCGTAGCATTTTGACTTTAGGAAAAATTCATGTTTCTCTTACTAATTATAATTGATGTACTTTTGTTGCATTGTGTTTATTAGCTATGTGGCCCTCAAATCATGCATCCTTCTCCATTTTTTTGGGGTGGAATTATGCACATAATTAAGGATGTTTTATGATAGAGAAGGGTTCGAGTTCTTACGAGTATGCTCTTGCATGAGAGAGTGTTGAATTATTAGTTTAAAATTAAATTTTTTTAAATTTTTTTTTAAACTCTGAAAAATATTTGAATCAAAATTTCCTGTTGTTCCCATCATTTTTTTTGCCATCCTAAGCTAAGCTTAGTTAGTTCAAGAGACAAAAATTAATGTTTCTCATCACCAAGACAAATTTAGATGAATTTCTATTTTATTCGATTAAAAAGTAACTATAAAAAGTAACGAGTTGGCCGCTTAAATTTGTAAATTAAATATTTTAATTACCATACTCTTAATTTGCTTACATCTCAATATGCCTCGTGGCATAGGCACATCATTAATGAAAAAAAAATAGATTAACTTGAATTCTCCCATTTCTTCAATGAAAAAAAATAAAAAACCAAGATTCAAAGCAATACAACTTAAATTGATTGTAGTTGATTTCAAATAGAATTGTTGACGAAAATGTTAACAATTAGTATTGAATTAAAAAAAAATATCAATCATATTATTGAAATTTTCTTATGAAGCCTTGTTATATTTTTTTCAGCATTTGGAAACAAATATGAAAGAATTTCAAATAAAATTCAACTAACAAAACAAAAGATATCTTCTCAAAAATAAATAAAAAAAAGATATGACCGTTAATAGGTTGAGGTTTTTCAACGAATCAAAATTCATTAAATATATGTTGCCAACATAAGATTTGAAGGTGACATCTTGAAATTTATCATATTTTTCATCAAATTCCAAGTTACCGTTTGTAAGCATATACGTTATGTTAAAGAATTACTTTGAAGGTGACATTTTTCAATGTCACTCAAAAAAAAAAAATGAATGTCCATGTTAAACATGATAAGTAGTAGTAGTACCAAATTTTCGAAAATTGTGTTGTAACAACTAATGACTCTTTATTTTATTCATTTTTATGCACTTTTTTCCTTTTTAACGAATATATGTAAGGTTGCGTTTGGTTCGTGGTATGTAGTGGGAAAATGTGGTAAGTTGGGTAGAGGGAATAACTTTCCAATATTTGGTTGGAGGAATCTAATTTTAGATGGGAATGACATTCCCACCACATTCCCAAGTGAAAAAGTGGTGGGAATGTCATTCCCACCTAAAAAGGTGAGAAAATTAACTAAGAATGTTACTTCTTTTCACTTGTATTTCTTTTAATAGTTTAAAATTTTAATAATTTTCTCATGTTAACCAAACATGGTAATCTTATTCCCACAAAAACAAAAAATTATACTTTCCCACTAAAATAACATTCCTAGGAAAGATGTGTAGATGATATTACCACGTGATATCAAAGATACCACGAACCAAACATAACCTAAATGAAATGATTAGAGATTCAACCCTTACAACTTTACATATATAGTCATGATCTTTCTTCAAGTTAATCTTTTGTGTCCGTGATATTTCAAACAAATTAATCACGTTGTCTCATTGGTCACATTCATATATCAAAACGGAAAAAAAAATCATTCAAGAAGACAACTAGGGTTTGAAAAACTTACGAAGAAAACAAGAATCATAAACCATTCAAACGGTCATATTCTACAAAACTTACCTGACCCTTTCAAAAACAATTGTCCAACCCTACTTAAATTTTTAACGTTGACATGTTGAAAAATGGGATAGGCAAAATCATATATGATTCTTCTCAAAAAAAAAAATCATATATGTAATCTTGAGAAAATTGGCACATACGTATGAGGAAAAAAGAATTTGAGGTTTTGTGAAGTGAATGAGAAACCCGACATAGAAATGAAACCAAAGAGCCACTTTCAGGGCTCAGAGAATCAAAAGGACCACTTTTTTCCCCCATTTCAACAATGTCACAAAAGAAATGGCTTTTAGGGTTTTTATGGATGAACAAAACCTAGGCCTCACAATTCTTATCAAGAGGAAGAAGAATCAAGATTATTTTTTGAGGGTATTATTATTATTTTTGAGTGGCCGTTAGGGCATTTCACTTTTCTGAAATTCTCACCTGTAATTGTCTTGTTTGTTGTTTGTATCTCGAGCTCTTGCAGCTTTATCAGTAGGGGAAAGGTTTAACGACTTAACATAGTAACATACAATATGTACTTTGATGATTAAACCCAAAATAAAGGAGGACGAAAATTCCCTCTTTTTAATTTCTTCACTTTGTTGTTAATCACTCAAAGTTCATTTACTTTTATGTGATTGTACTCTAAAAAGAATGGTCCTATAGTTTTATGGTGCAATAAAAGAAACCGAGGATAAGACCTGAAACCTTGATGTTGCACATTCAATTCCCATAAGGGTGGTCCAAATTTATGTTGGATTTATCTATTAATTGTTGAATTATTGGTCGATTAGTTAGAATGTTCAATTTCTCCAATTGTTATCTCTTTGATACAGGTCCCATGGCATTCAGAAGTCACGTTAGGTTTAGACTAATTGCTGAGTTGAATTAGAAATTTCTCAATGCGAAGATTTACAAGACCTGAATTCGAGATTTATCTTCAATGGTATCAATACTCTTCTAAAAGTATTAATTAGTAGCCTTTACGAAAAATATTTAAGATAATTAATTTGAAATTTGAATTAAATGGGTGAATAACAATGGAACATTCTTGAAGATAGGGATTGGGATACAATCATACAAGACTATCATTGTAGATAGAATAAACCATGTGCCTTTTATATACCCAAATCAAAGATGGTGAGTTGGTGATTTGCATAGCTATGGACAAAATTCAAAGCCAGTAGTGTCTAAACTAAGATTCATATCCACTAATTAATGCACATCAATTTCAATCCTATGGACCACCTTTTTTAAAAACAAATTTCTATACTTTTATTCTTATTATTTTATTTTCTGGATAGGAAAACAAATTATAGCCGTTTTCGGTTCTAAGCCTTCATCATCACCAGCTATGCAAAAAAAAAAAAAGGAGCTTTCCTTTTGTGGTCCCTTAAAAATCAAAGGGCAATGATATTCCTTTGCATGCTTAGCTGTAATAATGGCTAAAAAAAAAAACGCCAACAAAAACCAGAATACAGAAAAACCTAAGTCCATCTCATCACTCTTTTCATTCAAATGATAACATTATGTAATTTTGTTGACTCATCATCATCTCTAACCATCGATCAATATATCGATTTATCGATGATGTAAACCATATCAATGATTCTTTCTTATGCTAAAAGCCAGAAAGATAATAACCATAGCAAGCTACCAAAGTGCTAATCATGAGTAAAACAGCAGCTGAGATTAGATTGCAAAACTCACGGAAAACAGGCGAAAAATGTATATATATTTCCACAGAATCTTCAAAGAGGAAATACAAGTCATTTAGCTTGCAAAGGACTAGGAAAGCAAGAATCATGTTCTACGAAATACTAATACATCAAAATCTGTAACCATAACATGAACACTACCGATAAAAACAACGAAATACAACACTAGGTAACAAGAATCAACAAAGTGAGCAGCATTTAGTCATGGGGCTGTTAGCATACAAAGGGACTATATTCACCGGTATGACTAAACATAACAATGAACAAGTACTGCAAACGTTGCCACAAAGGTTTTTTTTCTGTACAGAATTTACATTTCAAACAAACCTGAACAATCTGACACAAGAATATACAACCACTCAGGGCAACGTTGCTGTTTGGTTTACAGGTGAAGTTCTAGCAAACTAACCAGCAGTCCCAGGTATGTGAATATAAAACATGTCGGGGAGTACTTGGTCTGATCTTCAAGCAGAAAAGCTGGATTCCATTGCTCTTAATATTGCACCAGTATCAAATCTAAAGTTTCTGAAGCTCTTTCCAGGACCATTGTCAGGTGGGTTAGCATCAGATGCAGGCTTAATAGACTGGCTCTCCACAATCACTGAGTTATTTCCTATAGAACTGTTTTTTGCTTTCCACATACAGATCCCTTGACAAGAACAAAAAGAAAACTCATCAGGAAACACAAACCAAAAGTGTTCCAAGGTACTTGAATAGGATCAAGGTAGTTTAAGATATTGCAAGAATGGAAAATCACAGTAGTTGGACTAATAAATAATAGTTTGAACCACTAGAAAGTAAACAGAATGAAAACAAGCAGGGCTTAAGCTTCCATTTCTGTTCTTGGGTTACTAACATCAACACCTTAAATCTTATGTTTTTCCTGATCAGCCCAATTTTCCGTGATTCAGTTTTATTGCAAACCACAGCTCACAGCAAAAGCAAAGCCAAAAAATAATAATAAATAAATAAAAAGGTGATAGTAGCAAAAAAATAAATAAAAAGGTGATGAAAATCCAACAATTAGCTATGAATATGATAATATTAAATGGTTCAGCTCTCCACACATAATCCCTCTAGTAACAAAAGCACTGTAAGAGATCTCAAGTAAAGATGTAATATTTTACTTTCTTCAAGTTATGGCTAAAGTGGACAATATAGAAAAAGATCTATTCAGTGGTTTTAAGAACCAAACCAAGGGACGGTTCCCAGTTAAACCAGTTTGATTAGTGGTTCCTGATGTATTTCTGTTGATAGATCATGTATAAAATACATTCTATGTTGATACAGCGTTCATTAGCTCGAAGTTTTGTGCTTTCATGGACCAAGGGCAATGGTTCAAATTTCACATTTTCTAAAGATGTTAAAAAGCCTTTTAAGGTAAATGTTTGAGGAACCAGAGCCTGTTCAACCAGCTTGACTGAGCAAATTGGTATGCAATTCCTAGTGTTTAACTAGGATTTTACCTTTTCCACTTAAGAAATCATGTTCCAAACAGATAATCAATCTATTTCTCGTTGAGACAATTGAATTGACTGTTCAAGTCTACTTTTCACTTCCTCACCCAATTCCTTTCCTTAATCTGCTTTCTTAACTCTTTTATAAAATGTATATGTTCATATAAACCTAACATTATACTAAATTGACTTTCAAAATAAGATGGAAGGAAAACCTTTGAGAGGCAGATCAGGTCTTGGTGGTAGAGGAGGTGGATGCTTCGCAATCCAAGATTTTAAAGACCTGCCAAAAGACATTGTATACATTAAATTTTTAGCCAACAATGTAAAGGCCTTCGAAAATAATCATAAATGTAATTTTAAAATAACACTCACGCTAAAAAGGGGGCCACCATATAAAGTTTCAGGCCAGTGATCCCACGAGATATCACTTCATTAGTCGCTGGATGAAGATCATCAATCCGGTGCCATGCAATTTCCTGCAACAAGATAATAGCAGGCTAGCAGTGAACATTGTTTCTTTCCAAGGGATAAAAGCACCTAGACATCCCTTTCCATCACTTTGCAAAGACCAATAAAGTGGATATGCAAGCAATAAAAGGGGAGATAGTAGAAATCAGTGCCATGTTAAATTCTTATTGTTTCACAAGTTTATAAAGTTTCTGATCAAAAGAGTTCTACCATTTCTTACATGAGAAAGAAAGTTACTACAACAAAGGGAATGAACCACATACACTGATCTCCTTTTTTGTAAGAGGGGCAAAGGCAGTATCATCCTTTACACCAGCGATTATATAGAGACGCACTCTCTGCTGTCCAAATATTACTTCTATGTATTCATCTTTGTTTAGGAGCCCTGATACATCAAAGCCTGTTTCTTCTAAGACCTGTATTTTCATATAAAGTACATCAATAATCAGAGGTTATGAAAGAAAGGGGAAAAGAGAGAATTGAAGTACTGATGGTAATTGTAATAATTTAATTTCCCTTATTTCAGAAACTGGATGCGACTCTTTAGGAACCATCAATCAATTCTATGTTTTTATTACTCCAAATTAGAAGGCAAACATGCACTGAATAAATTAGAGGTAAGAATCTGCATCCAATGGCCCTAAGCACCAGATGAAGCTTAATAACAGGTTTAATGGAGATACAGGCAACCCTTCCCTAGGTTTCGCCTTTCAAGGGTGAATTAACAGGCATTAGAAAACTGGTTAACAAACTAGGATACTCTCTCCGTTTATTCCTCTTCCATGTTATTCACAACCATAAAGGAAGATCATTCTGAAGTAACCTTTAACTCTGAAGCCATCTGCATTAGCTACTAGAGTCCAAATGTCCAATTACTATTATCAGTAGGACACAGAACAAAAATGAGTAGATTCATCTTGCGTGTGAGCTTAAAATACTTTCCAGAGGAAATACATTTCCAATATGATTCTTTAGGAATCCGTTACAATAGTCCTTCAGATTGGTTAACACCTAATTACCATTAAATCACCAAAGAGATGCTCACTTAAGGATAAATAAAAATTTGGGGAGAAGCCTTAGGATACAGATAAGCTGAATGTGCAAAATACTTCAATGAGAAATAAGCTTACTTCTCGAATAGCACATGCATGGTCTTCCTCATCTTTGTTCTTTTTCCCACGTGGGAAGCTCCAGCTCGTCCCTTTCCATCCCTTCACTAGGATGCACTATTAATCAAAGCAACAAAACTAAGTAAAGACACTCATATAATGGAAGCTTAATTATTTACTTCAACAAATACAATAATTCTGGCAAATTATGTACAAATTCAAATTCATATCCTACTTTTCAAGGAATAGTTTTAAAGGTAGCTCCACCAATTGGAAATAACATTTGACAGAAAAGAACCAAGAAGAATAGATGCACTAACTGACTAACACAAAATTCTTTGATAAATACATCTACTATCAAATTGATTGGAATTAAAGGATGAAAAGAAAAAAAAAAGATACTTCTTGTTTCTGACTTGCATAAGAAAGAGACTCACCCTTTCATAAGTTTCGTCCAATATAATTGCCCCTGTTACAGGAACTCGAACCTTGTAATCGGTGAAATCCTTAAATATATCGTCTATATGAGCAACATAGGGCCTTAAAACATCACAGCTGTTAAACACTGGAACCCATTAAGGAAAATAGATAATAACATTGATGGAAACAGACCATAATCACAGCAGGGTGCAGGGAACAAAAAAAAACAGATGATTCCAATACAACGGGCTTCAATTTGATGCCCTAGAGGTATCTCTTTCATAAACTAAGATGTAAGACAAGACACATGCCAACACAGTATGCTTTTAATTTTGAGAAACATGTCGGTGTAAAAAGCTATGATTGTTTCAGATGAATTGTGATTCAAACAATAAGAAAAAACGGTGTGCTGGGGGAGGGGGGAGAAGGTCAAGGAGATAAAATCAATTGTAATATTTGACAAATCAGCCAGTAGGCTAGTGATATAGACACACATAAGACAACACTAAGGATAAATAAAATAGGATACGTAAAGAGGTGAACTCCTTCAGATTGAATGACTTAAGAGATGGATTCTTTTCCACTGTATTGTCCTCATAGAACCAATGTGCATACTCCACAAGAAAAAGAATTCTCTCAAATGACTGCTGGTCCTCTTTCGGCACATTTAAAACAAACCGACTGCAGCAAAATTATTAAAATCAGATTTGGTAAAGATCAGAGGAGAAAAATAAAAAATTGGAAATGACATGGAAGATAGAGAGACTGCCTCTATCATCACATGCTAATAATTTGAAGGCGATAACCCACTTCAACAAAACCTATACAGAATAGTATTAACAAAGACTATGAGCCATCAACTGATTCATCTAAAAAAATTTCAAAAACACCTACAGGTAAACCAATATTACAAAGGGTCAAACATCAAGAACTCCATACTTATCTAGATGTATCTCTTTCATAAACTAAGATGAAATCAATTAACCTCACGAGCAATCAATTGTTAATAGCAGTACAATTAACAACTCTAAAACATATTAAAGTTTATTCTACATAATAATCCGCAACCATTACATTAACCTCACGAGCAAGCTTTAAAATCAATCATATAAATCTAGACCGAATAATACATTGTCTAACAATATTTATAATTTTCTAAACAATATCAGCCCTCAATTGATCAATTTATATCCCATTCTTTTCTAGCAAGATTGATAGCAATGCAATTGAGAATTCCCTCAAGAAAATGTGCAACACGTAACTAAGTTTAAGTAACATAATAACCTCCATCCACGCTACTAATCACACTAAAACCATCAAAAGACATCATTTTTAATTAGGCAATATCTAAAAATCATGAGCTAATAAGTCAAAGCTCCATTCGAAACTAAATCTTCATTCTTTTTCACCTAACATAACAATTATACAGCTAAATTAAGTTATTCTACTAAGAAAAAACTAATAATAGTCAAAATAAATCCCCAAAAAAAAGTTCACTCGAAATGTAACGCCGAATTCTCGATTAACAAGCAGAGAAAAGGAAACCTGCAAAGATCGTCGAGGAGCTCTTGAGGAGGAAGGCCGTTCTTCAATGGCGCACTCGAAGATCGATGGAGACCAGACATAGCTTTTTCCTATTTTTTTTAAAGAAAACTAAAACCCTAACCCTAACTAATTTCTCAGAGAAAGATCCAGAAGATTCTAGGAGAAGCTTCGTTTCTTTTCCAATTTTCCTTTTTTTTCTCTATTTTTATATTGTCGGAAACGGAGACGGGAAGAAAAAACAAAGAGAGGTCCCGCCGGCCGGGATCTCTCGAGGGATGGTGACCCGAAAATTAAACCGTTTCTTCGCCTCTCAGAAGTCAGAAAATGGGTTCAATTTGTTTATATCGGGCTTTTATATGACCCGGTTTTGGTCTTGACGAACCGGGTTGAGAGATGGCTTGTTCAAGTCGAACCGATTTCTTGGGCTGGTCCATTTCTTATTTCTCACATGCATTTATCCGTTTTTCATAAAAAGTTGGATAAGAAGAATCAGCAAAAAAGAAAAAAAAAAGTTCGGATAAGAGATAGAATGAAGGAGGAAATGTTTTTCTCTTTTATGTCAAACATGAAATATTAAGGTGAAGATCATATATTTAACTTTATTTGATAAATGTTTAAAATATCAAATTAGGTGATTTTTTTGGCCATCAAGTAATAATTTAAAATCGCCATCAAGCATTTGGCTTGGTGGTAGAGTACTGGACTCTTAGTTCCAGCCTACCCAGACCATCAGGTCTTGGGTTCAACTCTCATGCAATGTGAGTTTGTTTGTAATTTATTTGTTTATTTGTTAGGTAGGTAGTTTATGCTTGGGCATAGAGATTTATTTACATTGTAATGGGGAAGGGGTTTGTTGGCTCATAGATTAGCGTTTCGGTAATGTGCTAATCATGTAGCGGTGTACGGATATTCCTGTGCGTTTGTAATCCCAATTTCTTCGAGAAATGAAAATGATTCTTATCTCAAAAAAAAGTAATAATTTAAAATCATGTTGTATTGAATTTAAATGGAACGAAATTTTTTTTTTAAGAAAATATTGAAATTTTCATTTATGAAAAGGCTGTAATCTCAAATAAAGGTTCAAACTTTCATAAAAATCTCAAATAAGGGCCTCAAAACACAATTTCAACAAATTAGAAGACACACTAAGTAAATTTTTACAAATTAGGTTATCCTCAGATGAAAACCAATGCTTGTCATGCCTACACATCAATTTTGATAGAAAAATGGTGTTATTAAATTAATTAAAAATCAAAACATTATAATCCAAATAAATTCAATAAACGTAGTATGATACAAAATTTTTCCGTGCTTTTTAATTTATATACATCTTACACACTAGTATTAGCTAATATCTTGCACAATATATCATAATCTACTAAATATGTACTTTAATTTGTTGAAATTGTGTTTTGGGACCCTTATTTGAGATTTTTATGAAAGTTCGGGCCCTTATTTGAGCCTTTAGTCTTATGAAAATGAAATTACAAAGTTACAAAGGTAATACTCATAATTACAATAAATTAAGAAGAATGCTCCCGTCTTAGATCTAGATCTAGGTCTTGCTCCTTGATCAAATTAGTCGTCTTGATGATTGTACAGAGTCTCGAACATTCTTCATAAATCTTTCGCATGTCCACCGCTCTATCGTTTTTGCTTCTCGGTGAATCCAAGAAAAAGCCTTCAACAACGATAAAAAAGTGGTTGATTCGAAGATCATCAACACCCACCCTTTGATCAGAAAGAAAAACCATTCCGACAAAGGCAAACTATTTTCAATATATTGCAAACTAAAAACTGGATAAAAGTCAGACTTAGACTCAAACTAACTGACTCAAAAAAACTGA
Source organism: Corchorus capsularis (assembly GCA_001974805.1). Classification (NCBI taxonomy): domain Eukaryota; kingdom Viridiplantae; phylum Streptophyta; class Magnoliopsida; order Malvales; family Malvaceae; genus Corchorus; species Corchorus capsularis. Next base: position 13,816 of record AWWV01009323.1, on the reverse strand, counting down.
ACTGAACTCAAAAAACTGACTAAACCCAACAGATCTAGATCAATAGATCTGGGGACTTTATTCTGAAAAATAAAAGTAAAAAGGATCAAGCTCCTCCTCCCTTGACAAAAGAGTCAGGAGGAGGAGGAGGAAACAAAATTTTAAAGGGAGGAGGCTGAGAGAGAAGGAGGGTGTGGAGCGCTGTGAACGAAATTTATTTCGTCTTTATTTATAAATGGGGGAATTATCATTAGGTGTAATGATAAGTTAAAATTACCCTCAAAGTGTAATGAATTGCCATTTGTCTAGGTTTAGTGTAAGGCTAAATATATTTCCCTCTAGGTGTAAAGAATTTTATGTGTTTTACCTACTCTACCCCTTTTTAAGATTTAAGAAAAATTAAAATCACTAATTTTAACAAAAGAAAAGGAAAAAAAAAAAATTCGTCGTTCCCTCGTTAAACCCCTTATCCCAATTCCCAACCTGCAATTGCACCACCTTCATCGATGACCAACAAATCAAACCTCAAAACAAACAATTACCTTCCTCCCTACTATCCCCAACTCTATGCTTTTCCAATTCTAGTGCTGTAATTAGTAGCACCATCTTCGGTTACCGTAGGGGGAAAGTCAACTTTTGTATTCAAACAAACTCTCCAAATCCACCAACCCATTTTTCCTTCTTGAATTTGCTGTGCAAATAGCAATTTTGGCTACGAGAAATGCAACGCGGAATCTGTAATAATAATTCCGATTCAGTTTTGGCCATGGCGGCTTGGACTAAGAAAAGTAGGTTAATAATCAAAATCAAAGCTTCGATTAAAAAAAAAACCTTATTATTTTTATCTATACTATATATTATTTTTATCTATACTATATATAAAAATACGATACGAGTTTTGTAAAACTTTTGAATCGACTATTATATCCTTATTTTTCTGAATATATTTTTTAAAGGTATAAATGACACTTTGCATCCTTAAGTTTGTACGGAGTGCCATTTTGCACCCAACTTTTTTATTTTGACCAAAACGCACCCTCAAGTTTTATTTTTGTGCCACTTTGCACCCTCTGTCACGGTAGGACAAACGAATCTGTCACAACGTCTGACGTGACATGCCATGTGGACCAAAAATGACATGTGGCACATATCTTTTTGTGAACGTGGCATGCCGCGTCACTTTTTGGTACACATGGCGTGCCACGTATCACTTTTTGGTACATGTGACGTGTCACTTTTTGATCCACGTGGCCTGCCATGTGTTACTTTTTAATCCACGTGGCATGCCACGTCGGATACCGTGATCGATCCGGTTGTCCTACTGTGACGGAGGGTGCAAAGTGGCACAAAAATAAAACTTTAGGGTGCATTTTGGTCAAAATAAAAAAGTTGGGTACAAAGTGACAGTCCGTACAAATTTAAGGGTGCAAAGTGGCATTTATGCCATTTCTTAAATGCCCTTGCATAAACTATTATAGTTTTATTCTACTAAAAACTCTATTTTTATTCAATTATTAAATCTAGTATCTTTATAATTTCTTTATTTTTACCATTTTACTATTTTTTAATAAAAAATGGATATATTAAAATTTTTAATATACAATTTTATCTATACTATATATAAAAGTACGAATAAGGGGAAACTTTATGTTTTCCGATTGTACCCTTATTTTTAAAATATATTTCCAATTGTACCATTTTCTTTAAAACATATTACTAAATTGCCATTACTAAATAATATTTTAATTAATCCATTATTTTTTTAATCTTAATTATATAATGTGTGTACTAAATTATAAGAAAGTCAATTTGACATCTTGTTTCCAACGTCCTATTTAATTTTGTCTTTTGTCTTTGTTTCCAATTGTTGTATTTAATTTTGCTTTGTCTTTGGTCTAAAATTCACATTATTAAAATTTAGTATAATTTTATTATTTCAAAATTAATTAAAAAAATCAATTTAGACCGAATTATGAGTTTGTCAAATTGATTTTAGTTGATGAACATGCAAATTTTCTTTACTATTACTTTTTGAATTTAATATTTTACTTTTAATTTCAATTTTTAAATGTCAATAAAAAGATTAAACTAACACTAACACATACAATACTATTGTTAGTGAAGTTTCATCTCTTCGGTATATAATGTTTCACTTTGTTCAATTGGAAATTGTTGAGTTAAAAGAGTAGGTGATATTATGATTTTGATTTTTTTGTCTCTAAGTGGTTATCAAAATTTCATAAGATGGTTATTATAATTTCATGAGGAGGTTATCAAAATTCCATAGTGTCGTTACCAAAATTTCATAGGATCAAGTTATTAAAATCTCTTAGGTTGGTTATTGAAATTTCATGGGGTGGTTAATTATCACAATTTTATAGAAAGGTTATCAAAGAGATTATCAAAATGTCATAGCGAGGTTATATAAGAATTTCATAGTGTGGTTAACAAAATTTCATTAAATATTTAATGGGGAGGTTATCAAAATTTTATAGTGTGGTTATCAAAATTTCATAGTGTGGTTATCAAAATTTCATATGAAGGTTATAAAAGTCTAAATTTCATAGGGAGTACCAAAATTTGATAGAAGGTTATCAAATCTCATAGAGTGATTATCGAAATTTCATAGAGATCGGATTATCAAAATTTATAGAAAGATTATCAAAATTTCATAGTGTTGTTATCAAAATTTCAAAGCGAGGTTATCAAAATTACATAATGTGATTATCAGAATTTCATAGAGGGGTCAACAAAATTTTATAAAGAGGTTATCAAAATTTTATAAAGAGGTTATCAAATTTTCAAAATGTGATTACAAAAATTTCATAGTGGTATTTCTGGGGAGGTTATCAAAATTTCATAGTATGGTTACCAAGGAAGGTTATTAAACTTTTATTATGAAGTAATCAAAATTTCAAGGAGGATATCAAAATTCAGGGAGGATCTCAAAATTTCATATGAAGGTTATAAAAATTTCATAGTTTAGTTTTCAAAATTTTACAAGAGGGTTATCAAAATTTCACAGTATGTAGATCAAAATTTCATAGGAAGATTAACAAAATTTCATAATGAGATTATCAAAAAATCATAGGGAGGTTATCAAAATTTGTAGTTATCAAGATTTCATAAGAAAGTTATCAAAATTTTATAGGGAGGTTTATCAAAATTTTATAGGAAAATTATCAAAATTTCATAGCGAGGTTATCACAATTTCATAGTGTGATTATCAAAATTTCAGAGTGTGATTACTAACAATTCATATGGAGGTTTTTAAATTTTCATAACGTGGTTTTCAATATATCATATGGAGGTTATCAACATCTCATATTGTTGGTCATCAAAATTTCATTGGGAAGTTATCAAAATTTCATATTGAGGTCTTCAAAATTCCTTTGGGAAGTTAACCAAATTTCATAAGAAGGTTAAAAAAATTTATAAAAGGGTTCTCGAAATTCCATAGTATTGTTATTAAAATTTCATAGGAAGGTTATCAAAATTTCATAATGGGATCATAAAAAATAATGTAATTATCATAATTTAATATAGAGGTTATCATAATTTCATATGAATATATATATATATATATATATACTACATATTATTTTTGTCCCCGATGGAATTTACTCAAAAGTCCTTTCAAATTTTAACCTGGAACAACCTTATCGTCCCGTTTTGGTCTGTTCTCAAATGACTTATTACTTTAAAATCCTTCTAATCTTAACCCCTTTTCCAAAGATACATTGTCTTTTTATGTAATTTTAGAATCTAACTTCAATTAATGGTGTTCTCACCATTTTAAATGCATGATTAATGGTGTTTTCACCTTTTAAAATTTCATATATGTTAATCTATTGACTATTGGGCTTTATGAGGATTCTGTAATTTTATATGTTGCTCAAGCCTTCTTCCTTCTTCAGCCTATTTTTCCAGTCCATTTTTGTTGGGTCCGTTTACGGTTTGCACACAAATATTTAGTTTACATTTAGTACGACCCCTATGATGTATTCTTTGATAATTGGATATGTTGGGTTATTAGAGTAAGTTGCATTTTCTGAAATTATTAACCTATTAAGTGCGTTTTTTATAGACCCTGTTAATTGTTTTTTCAAGACGGTGCTTGCTGAAAGCTCCTTTCAACTTTTCACCAAGGATAACATTTTTGTCCCGTTTGGTCTTTTCTCCATTTGCTAATTACTTAATAATCCTTATGTTCTATATGGTTTGTGTTGGATTGTGAAAGTAAATTTCAGTTGTGTTGACTATTTTTTAGATGAATAACTATGTTCATACACATTAGTGTGTTTTAATGGACCGTATTAAGTGTCAAGGACAAATGATCCTTTCTACACTTGCCTATCTTTTTGAGGTTTTTTTTTCAAAAAAAAAATTAGAAGAGTTATAGTTGTTTTGCTAAAGAGCCATTTTTATTCTATACTCATCTAACTCCATTAATAGTGTGAAAAACATCAGCATGTATTGAACTGTTTAGAATGAATGCAAGCACTTTTTCTTTTGGCATAAAAATGCAAGCACTTTTAAACATATTCTATTTCACTTTAAAAAACAAGAAAAATTACTGAATAGATTTACAATGTCTAATATCTTACTTTCTGTAATTATTTATAAAACAAATGAATCAAATAAATAAAAATATCTCACATAAAAGCATGCCTGTAGCGCAAGTGCAAGCTATCCCTCTTGTTTTATTTAAACACATTGCGCCGCGTGCAAGGCACGTGAAAGCTAAAACTAGTTAAAAAATAACAAAAGAAAATGCAAAGTCTTTATAAAGGATAAAATAGGTAAAACACATAAAACTCATTACACCTAGAGGGAAATATGTTTAGCCTTACACTAAATCTAGACAAATGATAGTTCATTATACTTTGGGGTAATTTTAACTTACCATTACACCTAATGATAATTCCCCCTTTATAAATTCAAATTTAATATCTAATTATTTTAAAATATCAAATTTCATTTGCTTGTTAACCAAAAAAAGTCATTTGCTCAACCAAATAGGCTATTTTGATAATTAATCAAAGACTTTGATGCCATTTGAGTTTAACTTTTTTTTGGGCCAAACACTTTTTTTTTTTGTTAAAGTTTTGGCCAAACACTTGACATCTTGTATGTACTTACATTCGTATTGTTCCATTTGGTTAGAAAATAATCTCATGAATGAAAAAAGGGATGGTAAGACAAGGATTGTTTAAAAAAAATTAATTGTTTAATGATTTTTTAAGAATTTGTTTAGTATATACTCACATTCTCATAAATAAGATTAAGGATGGTAAGACAAGGATTGTTCAAGAATTTTTAATTTTAAAAGGATAAAATTGCATTTGGATTGAAGAATAAACTTTCGAAGAATTTTCTCAATGAAGGCATAATTTAGAAGCACAAATAAAATTGTTAAACCTTATAAAAAGCATATGATGGTTGGAATAACTTCTGGTCGACCGAGTAATGTGCCAGGCATGCAATATCCTAGTAATAAACACCCATTTCCTAACTTCTTCAAGTCAATGAAGTTTTTCTCATCGAATTAATTCAATAAAACATCCCCTGGTATTGGAATATCAGTATTTCGTGTGAAAATTTAACTGGTAGTCTACTGCACTAGTATAGTAGTATTCCAATTACATATATGGCATAATATAGCTGGAAACATCTATACTAAAAAAAGATGCCAAAAAAAAAAAAAACTTCAAATTTCAAAAACTAAAACTTGAATAACAATATTGGTTCCTTATAAATTATTTGCAGAGACAGGAGAGCTTTACAACAAAAGGGTATTCTGCTGCAGCAATCAGGCAACAGAGGTATGACTCCAGAAAGCTGATTTTGTTAAAAGATTTAAGACTAATTCCCAGCTGGAACCTTATAACATGTTGTTGATTTTGTTAAATTAATTCCCTCATTTCAACTAAATACTCTTGCAGTGGAGCAAACAATTATATATGATTACAAGCTGGTGGTAATAACTTAAGGTGATTTATGATTTGATTAGTAGTAGTAGACACCCTCATACAATTTTGAATGGTCCCTTGATTTGAGACTTTGTTTCTACATTAATTACCTTCCAACTGGACAAATAATGAAAATGAATCTTACTTACATGCTGTTCTTGAATTTTCTTTTGAAACATTTTATTTTGTCCTTGAATTTAATTCAAGCTGACAAATGCATTTTTTTGAAATTATTCATGCACCAAAGTCCAAATCGCAGAGTAATCCAGTCATCATCTCATCTTTCACAGAGTCCACTCTTAGGAACTTAAGAGCAAGGCATTAGCTAGACATGAACATATGCTCTCAACTTTTCAATTTTTTTGCAAAATTTCTTTTGTTTTTTTTTTTTTTTGAGTGAGTACATGTGAAATCTCATTATAATCCGAATAAATCTAATATATGCCCAAATATATAAATAAGAAATCAACTCAAACTAAGAAACTACCATAAATAAACCATCTACCAAATATACATATAAACAAATTATAAACTAAACTCACATTCCGTGAGACTTGAACCCAGGACCTCATACACGGTCCGGACACAGTGCACCTACAGTTGAGCTAACAACTCGGGTAACTTTATTATGATTAGTTAGCATTTCATGATTATCAAGAACATAAGAAAAAAAAAAAGTAAAAACATAAGGAAAAGGAAAAGAGGCCTAGCCCAAGTCATATATAGATTGGCCCCTGGGGCTTTGATTTAATTTCCTAATTTAAGTACTATAGAATAGAATTTTTTTATTCCCATATCCGATGTTTTTTTTTAAATGAATTAGCGTAACATTCACATCCTAATCACTTGACTTGTAAGCTTAGGGTTTTCTCCCATGTAATCAGGAATTTGTCCTGCCAAATAGACGTCTAGCTATAAAAAAAACATTCGGCAAGCCATCGACAAATTCACAACTATGGCAAATAAGACAGACCAGATCATTAGCCTAGCAGGAAACAAGGTATAGCGTAAAACATAACTCATAATCAACTTGTGTCCTTATCGTTGTTTTTAATTCAATTGTTTGATATTTTTTTTTCTCATTATAGAACTCTAATAAATATATATATGTGTTTGTGTAGGAGGAAGTAGATTTGAATAGGTTCATGATGGAAGAACTCCCAGATGAAATCTTATCAATAATCATCTCTTTTCTACCAGTGAAGGAAGCAATCCGCACAAGCATATTATCAAACAGATGGAGATATCTATACTTAATCATGCCCCGCCTCAATTTTGATGCTGACACCTTTATCTCATCTCATAGCCATGGGGAGCGAGATTTTTCTAAATCATTCTATGCCAAACCAGTCAATCAGTTGATGCAGCATTATTTGGATTCGGATTCAAGAATCGAATCCTTCCGTCTCTCCGTTCCTGATTATTCGCAGTTTTGGGAGTATATGGATCAAATGGCTCTGGATAAGCTAAGGGAAGAAAGGCGAAAGATCTGCGGCTATATTGATTGTGATTCTAAAGATTATGATTATGCTTATACTGATGAAAGGCTAAAGGAACTTTATGAAGGTGATTATGGTTGTACTTCCAGATGGATTAGACTAGCAATTCAGATGGGTGCTAAAGAACTGAATCTCTATGTAGATCGGGACCGTACTAAAAAAATTTCCTTTGAAATTCTTTCAGGGTCGAAGCACTTTCACTTGCATCTGACTGGTTGTTCCATAGCACCACCAGTTAAAGTTAGTGATGATGATCAGTCTGTTCTTCATTCTTTAGCAACCCTCGAGTTAGAAGACTTGGTACTGGTAGATGATTACCAAACTTTATTGGATTCCATCTTTTCTACTTGTGTCAACCTCAGGAAATTGGTGCTAAGGAAGTGTTATTTTGGTGAGCATAATCCTATCTTGACCATTGCCGGTCCAAGCATCAGTAATTTGAAGTGTTTACAAATTTTTAGCCCTAGATATTTCCTTCACCTTCAAGTTTCCGCAAGTAATTTGGAGCGTTGGCAAATTTTTAGCCCTCAATATTCACATCAGCTTGATCAAGTTTCCGTTTCCGCACCAAAGCTCGCCTATTTCGAGTACCATAGTACTTATACTAAGTTCAATACAAAAATTTCTTTCTCCAATGTTCCGAAACTCGAAGAAATGATCTTGGATCTACAACTTGGGGAGAATCGGATAGTGGACGACATGTTTACGGATCTTGCAACTGATAATGCTCCTCAACTCAAAAGGTTAATGTCTCTGCATACCACATTCGACTTTACTAATTTTGAACCTCAAATTCCAGTAAGCATGGCCATATTAGGCCAACTCGAGCAATTGGAGTTGATTATTGACATGAGTTACTGCAATCTTCTCAAGATGATTCCTATACTTCTAGCTTGCCCCTTCCTGCAGAAATTCCATTTGACAGCCTCTGGTCCGCCGAACAAAATTCCCTACTTGACATATTCAAGTAAACACCCTTTCCCCAACTTGAAACATGTTCAAATCAGAACCTTTTATGGTAGGTGTGGGAATCCTTTTGTTGTCTATATGTTGGAAAATGCGGTTGCACTTGAGAGGATCATTCTTGACGTCACAAGCTGCGCCCCTGAGTTGTGCGAATTAAAACATGTGTCTCATGAAGTTAACAGTCAACAGATTCGAGCAAAGGTTGCTTCTCCAAATGCAAAGTTAGTTTTCCAACACCATCCAAACGACAATACAGGTTTTACCAAAATATTTTTACGCTAGCTGATGTAGATAGGCAATGCAAGATATTGTATAGTGATCTAGTAATTGTAAAATGTAGTGATCTAGTAATTTTTTTCAAAGGGTATTGAATTTTGGATTAGATTAATATTTCAACATTATGTATAATTCACAATCTTTTACTATAATATGCTTGTGCTTGTCACCATCATCAGGTGAGAAAAAACAATGCTTAATTTTCCTCTTAAATTGAATGATGAGCTGCTTTTAGTTGGAACATACTTGTTTCTATAGTCAGTACCAGTTATCTGATTGATATTCAGACCACTAACCCTTGAGAGTTTTAATTCGTTTTAAATTGCCTCCTATAGTGGTTAATGGAATTGTTCAATTTTGTATCTACAAAGGGCTACTGTACGTTATTTTTGTTTCCCAACTTGATCAAGAAGGAGGTGGAGTGGCCATGTTACCTTCAATTGAGCTATTCATATTTCATATGTTTGTCTCTGTTCTCAGAAATTGTGCGTAAGAAACAGAATAACACAGATTGAGAGGAATCAGAAGAGGAGAATAATCATCATCTCATCTTTCACAGAGTCCACTCTTCGGAACTTAAGAGCTTTTGCAAAATTTCTTTATTATGATCGGTTGGCATTTCATGATTGTCAAGAACAAAATCCAACACTTATATTCCGCAAGTTGTGGCACTTAGAATTGGAATGGAGAAAACGGATATGTAATCCGATAAGATAATTTTATCGATCTTTTGGTAATAATGTTATCGTTCTTGCTGTAATGTTGTAGTTGTGAATTGTGATGTTATTTTATCCGTTCTGATAAAATAATCCATTGTTGTAATGTTAATCCGATAAAATAATCTTCTTTTTTTTTTATCAGAAGAGGAACGATATATTGAAATTAAGTCATAGCACAGTACATAACTTGTCCTGCAGCATCAAATTAACAACAAAAGTAGGAGGGAGTTCAAAAGTGACAAGAGCCTCCTTAAAATCATTACAAATTAGATTGCGCATTAGCACAGCTGTTTCCCTCTCTATAGGTGTGCTGGATATTTACTTCATCAAACTGCTTTAGTAATGTCTTGCAATCAGTAATCAAAGAGTCATATCGGGGTTAGAACAATTCATATCGGGGGTTAGAACAATTAGATCAAATAATCAATTGTTAAAGCCTAAAAGCCGTATTTCTTCCAAAAGAAAATACCCTAAAAGCCGTATTTTTCCTTCCGGGCCTAGCCTCTAGGCTTTGATTTGATTTAGGATTTTTGTATTCCCATACCATATCCGATAGGTTCTTTTTTCTGGCAAAAAAAATATCCGATAGGTTTTTTTTTGCTTGTGTAAATCGTAATCACTCAGTTAATCAGGAATTTGTCCTACCAAATAGACTTCTAGCTATCAGAAGCAACTGGGAGGTGGGAAGCCTTCGACAAATTCACAGCCAAAAAAAAATTTATGGCAAACAAGACAGACCAGATTAGTCTAGCAGGAAAAGAGGTAGCGCAAAACATAACTCATCAACTTCGATCTCCTTGTTGTTTTTTATTCAATTGTTTGATTTTTTTTTCTCATTATATAACTCCAATCAAACTATATATATGTGTAAGAAGTAGATTTGAACATGTTTTCCATGATCGAAGAACTACCAGATGAAATCTTGTCTAAAATCATATCCTTTCTATCAGTGAGGGAAGCAATTCGCACAAGCATATTATCAAACAGATGGAGATATCTATACTTATTCATATCCCGCCTCAATTTTGATGCTGACACCTTTTTCTTATCTGGTAGCAATAGAGGTTTTTCTTCTAGGGAAGAGCAAGTCAAATCAGTCTATAAGTTGTTGTTGCAGCATTATTCGGATTCAAAAATCGAATCCTTTCGTCTCTGGGTTCCTGATTACTATCCTTGGCTGTATATCGATCACATGATTATGGATGAGGTAAGGAAAGAAACGCGAAAGGATTATGATCAAATTGTTGGTGATGATGATTATATTGCTAGTTACATATGGATTAGATCAGCAATTCAGATGGGTGCTCAAGAACTGAATCTCATCTATGCAGACAATGTTCGTTATATAGAAAAAACATTTTCCTTTGGAAATGTTTTTTCAGGGCTATTAACATCAAAGTTGAAACACTTGAGTCTGCAAAAGTGTTCCATAGCTAAAGCTAGTAATGATGTTCATGATCAGCCTGTTTTGCATTCCTTAGCAACCCTTGAGTTATATGATGTGCCAGTAGACGAAACTGCATTGGGATCCATCTTTTCTACTTGTGTGAATCTCTGGAAATTGGTGCTAAGGAAGTGTAAGTTTCCACCTAACTTGACCATTGCCGGCCCAAGCATCAATTTGAAGTGTTTGCAGATTTTCAGCCCTACAAAGTTAAATAAGCTTCAGGTTTCCGCAGCAAAGCTCACCTATTTCGAGTACCATAGTACTAATCTCAATACACAACTTTCTTTCTCCAATGTTCCGAAACTAGAAGAAATGATCTTGGATCTACAACTAGGGAATCGGACAGTGGATGACATGTATACGGATTTTGCAACTGATGCTTCTCAACTCAAAAGGTTAATGTCTTTGCATATCACATTGGACAAGTTGGAACCTCGGATTCCTGTAACATCGACCATATTATGCCAACTTGAGCAATTGGAGTTGATTCTTAGCTGTTGGAAGTACTGCAATCCTATACTTGTTGCTTGTCCCTTGCTGCAGAAATTTCGGTTGATAGCTTCTGGTCGACCAACCAATAATGTGGCTGACATGCAATATCCTAGTAATAAACACCCATTTCCCAGCTTGAAAGAAGTTCAAATCAGAAGATTTTATGCTACCTCGAGTGAGATTCCCTTTGTTTTCTATATGCTGGAAAACGCGGTTGCACTTGATCAGATGATTCTTGACACTACTCCTAAAAGTTGCCGTGACTGCAAAATCAAACACTTGGCTCATGAACTTCCCAATCACCGGATTCCTACAAAGGTTGCTTCCCAAACTGCAAAGTTGGTTTTCCAACATCATTCAAACGAGAGAATTGATTTTGCCAAAATATTTATAGGTGAGATGTAAACTAAAATGGCAATGTCAATGATATCTAGGAAGTAGGAAACCCACTCAGCCACTCCTCTATCTATGGGCGGGGAGGGCTGGAGCCATCAGCCAAGTACACTTTTACAAAAGTTAGCTTTTCTTTTGTTCTTAATTAATTACTGTATTTACAACTTTTCTGACTAAAAGACAAGTAAAAGAAGTATATACTACATGGATCAACCAAAAACTAAAGATACCAAGTCTGCCAAATCAAACAACAAATCATCCAAAAAACAAATCCTTGCTTTGAAAGCGACAGAAATTGTATAAAACAAGGCATTCTTGTTGCTTAGTAATATAGTAGTATTAGATATGCAAGGATTCTGAAATCATGGCATTAAAATAACAATATATTAAAAATACAAGATATATTCAAATACCAGATTATTGGAAGATAAGGATGCCAAACTAGTGGCAGGACAACATCAAAATAAGCTGGTTAGCATTAAAACCAACCTCTGCTACAATTTGCATCTGTTTTTACTCGGAAAGAAAAGGCAAAAATTATCATTCAAGAATTAACAAACACTTATTTTACACCTTTGCAGTGTAATATTAGAATTCAGCATATAAAAATATCAGCAGAAGAAAGCAAAACAAAAGAATCTTACTTTTATAATGCACAAAGAGGAATCTGTCTTTAACCAAAGATCAGGGAATATACTTCTCTCTTCCTACTGCTCTTGGAAAGAGTTAATGTACAAGATAAATCCACAACCTTCTTATAGGATTGGGAAATAAAGCTGTCTTCAAGCAATTGCAAGCAAATTAGAAGAGAATCTTCAGGATGGAATCAATGACATCGGCCAGCATTTCTTCATAAAGTTTAGTGATTGCTGCAAAAGAATAGAAGAAGGTGAGGAGGTCAATAACTTGCCCGCCTGAAATTTTTGACAACCATACCAACAAGTTAATCAAGCATGGAATAACTTATCAACTAATGAAATCAGGAGCAGCCAGCCAAAGAAAAAGAGACCTCATACTCAATTGCTGCCCTGCCCTTTACTAAACCTTCTGGAATATTAGACTTCTTTCCTTAAAACCTAAATCTGTCCACAGTGGATTTCTGCGAATCAGTTTAAGGATGCTAAAAGACAATTAGTCTTTACTTTTGTAAATTTTGTTCCCAAGACATCTGCAGTGTATATTGAACAATGTAATCATGCTCACCTAACTATTAGGTAAGCAAGAAAAAAATAGAAACCAAAGGTTTACCTGAAATTGGCCTTTCGCCATTTTTTGTCATTGTCACCACTTTAGTCTTTTGCCATTTTTTGTCAGTCAGAAGATTAGTTTAAGCAATAGTATGAAAAGTTGGCTTCTTCAGGTGTCCAAATTACCAATCCTTTCTTGACATCTAAAGTGCCACATGAAGACTATTTGAGATGCATATCGTTGTGACCAGGACACACTAACTCATTAGAAATTCGAGCATGTGAGAGGTCAATTTATGTTTGACTGTAACTTCCCCTGCTCAATATCCTTCAAAATACTCTTAGACATCAATCCCCTTTCAACCACATGGTTCCAAAAGAAACCCAAGATGCTATTATCACCAGCATATGAAGCACTGAAACATCGATATATTTTGAGAGTTATCATCAATCTTCTCTTATACATTTCATTTAACACATCTGAAGCAGCATTCACCTTACCCATTTTCCAGTAAGCATAAGCCAGGCTAGTGTATATTACACTATCTCCTGCTATTCCTTTTCCTTGCATCAGAGTGAACATTCTTTGTGCACAATCAACCCTTTCCAGCTTACAAAACCTCCTTATGAGTGCCCTATACACCGAGACATTACGAAGGCCTTTTTCTAAAAGTTCATCCGGGAGCTTCATAACTAGTTCTTCATTACCTTGTTTGCAGTATCCATCAACGAGCCATGAGTAGGTGGAATAACTTGGAGAAAACCCTGCATCAAGCATGTTGAACAAGTACTCTTTAGCACTGTCCATTTCATGCACCTTGTAAAATCCATGAATAAGTGCCTTGAATGTAAATTGATCCAACTTCAATCCAGCCTCAACCATCTT